>BKCP01001669.1:703787-783928 GCA_008636005.1 Striga asiatica
TTCTCTAATCCCTTAATTAATAACTTCATTTTATTAATATGTATGGAGTCTATACTTATATAAAAAGGGATCCTATTTACTAGAAATAGTATCCAAAAAAGTCAACTGCAATTAATCCTATTACTATTTCCAGCACGTATTTTATTTAATTATTTTATATTGAAATTAATGCTATGCGATTTAGTTTTATATTGAAATTAATGTTATTACTATTCTCATACAATCGGTTTTCCTGCGAAAAAATCCCACAAAATTGGCTTTAATTTTTTGTATATTTGAAATTTCCTTCTTATCTTCTATTTGTTTTATCCCATACAATCCGTTTAGTCAACAAAATCCCATAAAATCGTTTTAAACTTTTTGTAGATTGAAATTGAAATTTCCTTCTTATCTTTTTACCAAAAATTTTATTATTTATGTATTGAAATTCTGTAATCCAATTTCAGATTGTATCATTAAAAATATATTATAGTTATATTATCAAATCATAAAAAGATACTAAATCCATATTGTAAAAAATATAATTCATATAATTTTATAACAATTCTACAACATTATTTAACAGTATTCCTTTTTATTATATAATGATATAATAATTAAATATTATATAGTGAACAACAATAAGTAAAAGTGTAAAACTGTTACTTTCTCTTATATCAAGGGATAAATTTATATGTCAAAATTAAATTTTTATTAATATAAATGTTTTAGTGAGATAATATATTCATTATTTTACAAGACAGCCCTAACATGCTAATATTTAATGTTCTGGCTAAAAAAACAACGCTGATTAAAAGATGTGGAAAAAAACTTATAATAACCTATTGTTTTAGATGTGGAAAAAAACTTATAATAACATATTGTTTTTTAGACTTAACGTTGATTAGAGATAGAAAATAGATAATAATCCTATTATTTTTTAGACTTAAACGGACAAGGTATGAAAATAACTTATTTAATAACTTTGTCCCGTGCATTACACGTACTAGTTGAGTATTAAGTGGTGAACCAATATTGATCTTCTAGAAAAATTAAAAAGAAAAAAAGAAAAAAGAACAAACAGATAAAAACATCCCTTTTATCCTACTCCATCTTGCTTGGCGTTATACAAACCACACATATATAATGATCCCAATAGAAATTTTATTTTTCTCGGCTTTCATTCGATAATGGCCATCTCCGGTTCTTTGCAGCTGTTGTCTCTTGATCTTGGAATTCGCAGCAACAGCCGGCGCAGCAAACGATTTCGAGTGGGGATTTTGTTTTTTGCCAAAAAAAAAATAAAAATAAAAATAAAAATCTTGAAGTAATTTTTGCTTGACATGACTTTTTCTTAACTGTATCGTATTTCAAGTTGCAGAATTCGAGAACCAGAAGCAAAATGCAGTTGCTGGACACTACTGAATTCTCATCGTCGTCGCTGGTACTTCACAATTTTTGTGTGAATTTAGTTTTTCGCTACAGCTTGCTTGAACCTTTTTCCAGAAAAGAATTCGTTTGTATTTTACTTAGTTTTCGTGTCGGTGATCTGGTCTCGGTTGCATCATTATCTTCTCGGCGAATCAAAGTCAGTCTTCAGATGCATTATCCCAACTGGTTTTAAACATTTTTGTTTCAGTAACGCATTTATTTTTACTGGTTTTCGAAATTCCTGATTTTCCCCCACTTTTTATGCTAAGGGCTTAGTTGAGAAATTTTCACATTTTCTTGCTATTCCTCCGGTTTTTGGGTAAATTAGATGAATTTATATATATGTCTCTCTTCACAGTTCTATTTTCAGTCATCTAGTTGTGGGAAGATTGACCTTGTTTCTGAATAAAGCTTAACATTGATCTGTATATTACATTTTTCTTTTTTTTTTTTTTGGTTATTTTCAGTTGCATTTTCCTTGGAGTACAAATATCTCGAAGAGGATACATAGACGAGGGTGCACCTTCTCCTCCAGAAATCAGCAATTTAAATGTCAATGTTCTTCTCTAAACAAAGGCCTCTCTGTGGACATTACTTTTGTGAAGGATGTCACCTTAACTTTAACAGGGTAATTACCTTCAGTGGTCTAGATGGTTATGTTTACTTATTTGGTTCAATCCGAAAAGATAATCAGGAGCTGCATGCTTGTAGGGAGATATTCATCAGTTTCGAATGGTTGTTTTATCCATGTGATACACCTCAAAATTTATATCTGAAGGCACTGTACAAGGTCCTTAGCTATATACGCTATGAAAATAGACCTTGCACTGAATTGTACACATAACTGTGGGTAGGATGATTGTTCCCAAATCGAGTCATACATTCAGAATATGATGAAATGCTTGTAACATTTCAACATCTAAGCGATTGTGAGAATGGGATTAAAAGAAGAGCTGCTAGAGTAGTTTTATACTAATTGATGTACTTGCGAGTTTCTCTAATGTATGGAATTTTAAGGAAAAACATATTCCTGTTGAAAATAATAGGCTTTAGCAATTGGCTCAATATTTTTTCTTTTGACTATGTTATGCCAGATCCGGCTCTAGATCTCATTAAGGATAACCATGCACATGTTATAACAATTATAGATATATTTTATTAATAATCTATTCTTGATTTGTGAATACGACTATATGTTATATTTGGATGTGTTGACATTTTCACTTTGTATTGTGTTCATGCAAATATTTCCTAATTTGATCTCTGGATTATGACATGTCTTAATTAAATGGGATGCGTCTTTGGTTCTTGCAGTTCAATTCCTCGTTTGCAAGGAAGTCCACTTGTCATCAAATTAGCTTCATCCATCGGTATTGTCGTTTTTGCAATATGGGGAATTGTGCCACTTGTACGAAAAAGCAGAAACATATTTCTGAGAGTATGCGCTCCGACTATCTGGTTTTTGCATGTTCTGGTCCAGAAATCATTTTTCTTGTCACTATAGTTTAGTCTCCTTGTGTAGGAGAATGACAACAGTTGGATAAAGAGCAGCACGTATCACGTAACCACCTCTTATGTTCAGCCTTTACTGCTGTGGGCAGGAGCAATCTTCATCTGCAGGTTAGTTGTTCTCTGACCGAGAAATGAATAAAGAAAATTCTGATTTAGTAACATACGGAATGAAACCAAGTATCTTGCAGAGCTTTGGATCCAGTTACTCTTCCCTCACAAGCTAGTCAAATTGTTAAGCAGCGGCTCCTAAATTTTGTCAGATCGTTGTCAACGGTGCTGGCCTTCGCACAGTGTTTGTCGAGGTCATTGCCATTATCTCTTCTTTTATGCTAGATAGGGTTCAAGATTTTTTTTTTTTATTCAATTTGTTAAAGATTTCTTTCGTTCTGTGTTATTACTTAAATCTCCCTTTCCTTATAGTTTGCATGGTGTTGTTGAGGTCCTTCAGGGTGACTTGTGGAACCTGCATCTGGCACAAAAAGCTTTACCGTTAACAATGTTTTTTGTCTTCTTTCTGTTAACGACCTTATATTCAACACACATTAAATGTAGATTTGTTCGTGTCTGTTGTCTACTTGTCTAATATATAAGTGCACTCAAATGAGTGATTTCTGTGATACATTATATCGATTACTTAATGCTACTTTCACAATAGTATTTTGCATTCTCTATTCAATTTATACAATCTCAAACTTATCTCCTTCAACCTAGGAAATTTGTGTTATTGGTATAGTTAGTGAACTACTAATGGCTACACATTTCCGCAGTTTTGTTTATCAATGATTTAGTTCGTTATTGCATTTTCTCCTTTTTTTTTATTGATCGTTCATACTATGAAGACTTAGCTTTTTGTGAGTCAGTATGTCTCACCAATAGTATCGACTACTCACATTCTTGCATGACACATACACTTCAGGAAAAACTAAGCATTGTTGATTATTTTGTGCAGTGTAATTCAACAGTCACAAAAGTTCTTCATGGAGACAAATGATACAATCGACACTAGAAATGTATGCCCCAACTCTTTGTTTCCACCTTCAATTAACAGAATTTTCAATATCTATTCTAATTATTCAGTCCTCGCTGCTCTTTAACTATTTTAACCCTATTATTGAGTAGAATAATTGCTCTACCACAAGTCTTGTTTATCAGTGTAACTTGATTCAAGTAAAAAGTTCAAAATGTACAAGGTTACTTTGATCTTGTAAAAGCGTAAACTGAATTGTTTTATTTTCTGAATTTTGAGAATATGTTAAAAATATCCAAATATGTCCAGCTAAACTGCCACATTTGAGTGTTTGGAATTTTAAAATCTCAGGTACATAAGGCTTGGAGCACCCTTACAACTTCAATTGAGTGTTAATTATGAGATTTTTATTTCTAAGGAAAGACCGAAAGTGAGAAACAGTAAAAGTTGTATGCTTGAAACATCCAAGACAATTCCTTAAACTGGAGATACTTCCATTTATTAAGTTCCCTTTACAAATATCTTTCTCTGCTTCATCCCAGATGGGATTCCAATTTGCTGGCAGAGCAGTATACACAGCTGTATGGGTTGCAGCTATATCATTGTTCATGGAGTTGTTAGGCTTCTCGACCCAAAAATGCATCACAGCAGGAGGACTAGGGACCGTTTTGCTCACTCTTGCTGGGCGTGAGGTGTAAATTAGTCTTGGTTCAATGCTTAAGTATTTTGAGATTATTATTTTTCTCATTTTCATTTACCATTTTTTTTTCCCTTAATTTTGATATGGTTTTGTCACCTCCTCAAAAGCATATCATTTGTCATTTTCAGATTCTCACAAACTTTCTCTCAAGTGTGATAATTCATGCAACACGTCCATTTGTAATGAATGAATGGATTCAGACAAAGATTGGCGGTTATGATATTTCTGGGACGGTTGAGGTGTGTAAAAGGTTTTCAACATCCAAATCACAAATTTGGTAATTAATCTTACTAGCACATTATATATTTATATTTTTGCAATTTGAACTTGGAAGCATGTGGGATGGTGGTCCCCTACTATAATCAGAGGCGATGACCGTGAAGCTGTCCACATTCCTAACCACAAGTTCACTGTGAATGTTGTAAGAAATCTGAGTCAAAAAACTCACTGGCGTATTAAGACTCACCTGGCCATCAGTCATTTAGATGTTGGCAAAGTTAATGTGAGGACAATCATTTTTGTTGTTTCATTTTTTGTCTGTAAAGGATTTGAGTCAACTCTTGTGCTGCATTTGGTTATTTTTATCTAAAGTGTCTTGTATCTCACTGGGCAGAACATTGTAGCCGACATGCGCAAGGTTTTGGCTAAAAATCCTCAAGTAGAACAACGGAAATTGCATAGAAGAATATTCTTGGATTACATTAATCCAGAAAATCAAGCTCTCACGGTAACTTTTTTCCTAATTATTGAATAATGCGTATTTTTTAGTGCTTTGATTATTCTGTGGTTTTCTGGTCTCACGATAATCTTCATTAGCTATCTCATTATATAACAGATAATGGTGTCCTGTTTCGTGAAGACCTCACGTTTTGAGGAATACTTGTGTGTTAAGGTGCGTGTGCATTCTTCACCTAAATAAGGCCATGCAAATCACATCATTCAACGTGTGTCCCATTATTAAAATTTGTTGCGTATATTTTGTCAATTTTTTCGACTGAAAACAGGAAGCCGTACTCCTCGACCTTCTCAGGGTCATTGCCCACCACCATGCTCGACTGGCTACTCCAATCCGTACAGTCCGAAATGTATACACTGATGCTGACTTGGACAGCGTACCATTTTCAGACTCGTTCACACGTGGGGCCACCTCAATCCAACCATTACTGCTAATTGATAAAATCAACGGAGAAGATAAGACCAAAATTCAAACTCAAAATCAAACAGAGGCAATTATTGATCATAACAAGAAAGACGCGCTTGCATCATCAAATGACAAAAGTGTTCATGCCATGAACTCGAATTCCCATTCTAATCCCAAAACCGACAATATTATTGCACCCAAGTCACAGTCTGTTGCAGCTGCTAAACCGTCGCTAGAAGAAAATATTGTGCTTGGAGTTGCTTTAGATGGATCGAAAAGGACATTGCCGATTGACGAGGAAGATCAGATGATGACATCAGCACCGAATACGGAGGAGGATTCAAAAGAATTGGCTGTGGCTGAGAAGGGAAAAAATGATTCCAATAGATCTACTGGCCTTGGTTCAACGTCTGGTAGGCAGATAGACGAGCAAGAATAGAGGGTTTTAAGGACTCTTAAAATGCATATATAAAAGTTTTTAAGTTGAATACTAGGAGGTTTAGTAGTGTTTTGTAGGTGCTGTTTGTATTTCCTACCATTCGCGTGTCATAAATTTTAGAGGAAACGGTACGCGTGATGATCAGCACCTTGCCCCGGCACCTGGTGTATCACTAGGTGTTGTTGGTACTGTAAATATATGTTTTTAACACTCAGTTCCTAGATTTGTTCCAAGTCTGTTGTATGAAAACGTTGGTTGTTGTATACTTGTATGCACGGTTTTTCTAATAAGAATAAAGAAAAGAAAAGCAAAAAATAAAAAAATAAAAAACAACTATTACAGAAAGGCTTTGAAAACTATTACAGAAAGGCTTTGTGCAATTCCGGCTTTGTTTTCCATGATACTAAATACTGATCAAAATCGTCTCTTGCTAGTTTGTTTTCTTTCTTTTCTTTTATTTTTATTTTTTTTTTATCAAAACATTGATTTTAAAAGTTTGTTGCTTGAAGTGTATATTACTTGATATATGATTGCCCCGAGTCAAATCTGCTCCGTTTTTTTTTTCCGTTCATATATCAGTACCAAAAACAATAGTACAACTTATACTTAAAATAGTATCGCCATCTGATTTACGGAACTAACTTCAGTGGTTACAGGTACCGATAAAGGCTAAATCCGACCCATTGGATAATCCGCTCAACAAGAACTTACACAATATACTACTCAAACTTAGCAACCATGTGAACCCAAAGGTATAAGTAATATAACATACAACAAGAATGTAATGAGTTCTGTTCTCATTGTCAAACACAAACTCCAACAAACAACATTATCCCAGATGGAACATTACAGAAATTCCTAACTATCCAAGAACCTCAAATTTCACACCAAGAATATATTACGAGCCGACATTAAATACACCAGTCTCCGAAAACCCAGATGAATTCCTTCTGTATGTCTTTCGAGCAACTCTATAACTAAACAAAAGAGAAGCCGTACCTTATTCCAGAAGATATTACAAGCCAGAAACAGTAGGTTAATGTGTAATCAATCAGGAGCAGGTTAATGTGTATATTGACTGTTGCAGGCAAACAAATCTCCTCAAGCATTGCACATGCAATCAGGAGCAGGATATGTGTATATTGACTGTTCGGGTTTACGTAGCCTGAGCTGCCCTTGTCTGTTCTTGTGCCCTTCAACAACAGAATTTTCAAACTCTGGCCAATTTAGGCTCTTGTTCAGGAAAAGCTGGCCCAACAATGCCATGTTAGGCCTTATGGTTTTCTTATTTTCGTACGTACGATGGCCCACCTGGTTGTTCAAGGTTAAAAATTACATAAGCTTTCCCAAAAAACGTAGAGAAGATTTTAAACTCGACAAATCAATGCATGACTAACATATTAATACAATGGCAAATTGAAAATTGCAATATAGATGTGGTTTCTGGTAATTCATGTTTCATGCACGCTTCCCGCCCAATCTTAATTGACTTGCTGCCATCAGATATGTCACGTACAATAAAATCTAAAATCATCTCCTCAAAGTAGTTTAAACCAAAGCTTAATATATATAATTCACTAGCGCTGAAATGACAGCTTACCACGGCATTATGCATATTTCCAGGCGAAGCTGAAATGAAGATATCACTGTGAATGCTGACATAATAATCAACAGCAGCTAACAGTGAAGCCTTTCCATTAATTTGAGCTCTTTCCTCTGAGGAGGCTAGGCTCTTTTTGTCTTCCATAAAAGGAAACAAACTTCGTAAGGTTGAGATTCTAGCTTCCCCGCCATACACCTGAAATAAAAAATAAAAAATAAAAAATAAAAAATAACATTCAGCAGCCTGAAGGGGTTATAGAAAACCTCAAGTCTTTTATTTTTCTTTTAAATATTGAACATAATCAGAGGTTTAAGCGAGTTGAGTTGATGAAATAAAAATTAAAGAAGAAAATTTCTTTTGGACCTTGTGGGAAGCAAGATATAAGCGAGTTGAGTTGTTGAATCCTAAAGCTGCTAGGAGCAAACCAATTTCTTCGGGAGTCAAAGGGCACCGTCCTCGACTCCTCAACTCCTCATCCGTAAATTGAGAATTTAAAACTCTGCCCTGCCATATAACCTGTCTGTACTTTGCCAGAGCCAATTTTTCAGCCTTACCTCCACCGAAGTCACATGCTGAGTGAGCAGCCATATCCTGTCAGGAGAAAGAATAAATAATAAAAAGATTATTCATTCAAGAAGAAGGCAAAACTGATGCTCAAAACATTTTCCTTTCCAAGTATTTTTGTACCTACCTTATTATGGGTAATTATGGGACTAACCTTGTAATTTCACCCAATTAAGGAAAAAAAAAAAAAAACTTTGGGTTTGGGGGCACCGGCAATCTTGAAATATAGTTCGGTTGTTTTAACAACCTTGAGTGTGTACTTTAACAATTAATTAGCACTCTATATAGACAAGGCAAAGTTTAGCACATAGAGCTGTAGATACAAATGTGTAAGGTTAAAAATTTTCAGTGACCAGAACTCAATGGTAATAGAGAGCAAGCATACCTTGTCAAACCGAAGATGGAGAACCACAAACTTTCCGGTCCCTTTCTTGTCCATAACATCACCGAATTTTCCAAGGTAGTTATTCCTGCCCACTTCATGTGTGTTCGGAGACTGTCTAAGACGACTCACAAGAGCATCTCCAAGAGATTTGATGTGGGGAACAAAAACTAAGGCCTGAAAGTTGACTTTACAACGCAGCCGTTGGATTTCCTCAGGCATATTGTCAAAGGCCAGACGATGTGAGAATGGTGCAATTGCAGCAATTCCATAGCTGGTCAAACCAAAGATACTAGAGTTATATACCAACATAAATATTAAAAAAAAATGACTAGTCGGCCTTAGAACATGAACTGTGCATCTTTTGAGTTTTTTCATGTCACTAATTACTATCACTAAATGTATAAATCAAATCAAGCCCATTAGACCCAGAATGACATTTGACCTTTCGGATTATCTGAACCACTGTTGCCCAAACCAATTACGAAATTCATGACACACACACAAGATTTACATGCTAGTAACAAAAGAAGTGGATATTGGGAACATGCAGTCAGGATCATTATGACAAACTTACAAAAACTAACATACATCAAGGAAAAATAATCTCCTATTAACCAACCTCTCTAGGACAGGCAATACATTCTCTAGATACCAGTGGGCCGATGCATGAACAGGTGCTGTTTTCACTCTGGTGGCTCGAATTGCGGTGGCATAATACTCCCGTGTGCTCCAATAATATTCATCCGGCAATTCTTTAACAACAGATATGTCGTTTTTCAATACATTAATGAATTGATCCACATCAAATATATCCATAAACGTGCTGGAGAGAGAGAGAGAGAAAGAGAGAGTAAATATCATTTAGTCATTGTCAAATAAAAGAAACGTTCTGACATGATAAGAGATTATTAAGTCATGGACAAATAAAAGAAATGTCCTGACATGATAAGAGATTATTATGAAAGGTATGATCGAGCCACTTGATGGATACCTTGAATCTTGCCACACCGGATTTACTTCAAGATGAGGAATTATGAGAGTTGCATTCAGTATTTTGGCAACAGCAACTGCATCACAAATCTTTGCAACACAAACAGACACATATCAGTTGCTGAGAGACAACTCATATTAACTAGTCAAGAAAAGGTTCTCTAGCTATGCCTATAGCATCTAGTAATCATCACTTTGAAATACTCACACCCATCCTTTGCTGATTTAGTCCCCCGTCAAGGAAGACCTGAATATATCCCCGAGATTTCTCTGGCAACGCTGCTTCACATCAGACGATAATGTCACAAAAAGGAAAGAAGAAAGAAAAAGAAACCAAAAAAAAAAAAAGAAACTAATAGAAACCAGCTAAAATGTTAGAAACTTACAGGAGGTTCGGTCAGATCTAGCACAGGGTTTCAGTCGTTGATGGGCCAAAGGCATCCATAGATCAGCCTGTCTTCTTTCAGGCTAAACAAACAGAAAACAACAGATGACTTTAAGACTAGTTATATTAGTAATTACCAATTTTTTGGTCGTAGGTACATCTGCAAAATAAATGAGTTAAATTTTACTCACAATCTGGCGCTGTAAGGCACTCTTAAGTAATCGAGAGTGTCTAGGTTTAGGGGCATTCCACTCCTGCATTAAATAAAGAGCCCATGAGATATACCAAGGAAAAAGAAAAGCAAGCCTCCTCTAACATACAAGAAGTATAGTCGGTTGGTTAAATTATATAGAATGCAAAATTCCTTATCAATTTGTTGTTAGTTCATCTGATATCAGTCCAATCGCGCATGAATTAGAACCCGGTAGAGCTGTTCCTCTGAATATAACTAGAAATATACATCTTGATTTTTCACCCACTTCATGATAATTAAGTATATTTTCCCTGACCTTTCCTTATTTTAACCTTCTAACAATTCATAGAACATAGTAGATAGAATAAGCAAGCAATCCATTGCGCCTAATAATAGACACAATATCTTCTTCAGTTTCTTCTGGAAAGACTTCCATGTGTCAGATAATAAGCAAACACAGCAGCATACATTCAGTCAATCATGTCCAAATCAACTAAACCTGGCACTCCATGCTCCAGCAATTTGTAACAAAAAAACACTCTTCCACTATATCCTTTTCAGCTACCATAGCTTAATTTCAAAGTTAATGCCCATCCAAATCCCATCAACTATCTTTTTTCAGCCACAGTGACTAAAATTCAATGACACAGCCTATACATATGCTTCCTCCTCTCAACTAAGATAATAACAAAAGATATCAAAAGCAAAATCACAATATAGGAAACCCAGATGCACACAATATACACAAATCACATTACCTGTAAAGACAAGAAAATAAAAAAATAAATATAGGAAAGAAACGAAAACACACACACACGAGCCCGCGCAGATGCCCAAGTTCTAGAACATACCGAGAGAACAGAGGGAAAAGCATGGCCCAAAGGCGTGAAAAGATTAGGGAAAATGAAAGGTACGAGCAGCACAAGAGCACCAGCCATGGCTACGCCCCTTTGGCTATCACTATGTGAGGGATGGACTTGCCTCATTATCAACAATAATGACTCTTGATATTTACTGGACCAGCAGCAGCGGACTATTTATATCGCAAAGTACCTCACAAATACCAGAAAAAATAAATGCACTACAGTAGTAGCTCATACGACAGGAAAAAAACAACAAAATGCGAATAAAAACCGCATTTATCTTTCGTTAAAACAATTGCGATGGGAAATTTACACACTCTAACAGGTCCTCTCTGACAAGCAATTAATACCCCCAAAAAAAATAGTGCTGTGAGTAACAGCACATTGAATCGCTCATCCCAATAATATCGTGGAAACTTAACAGCGCATCTGTAAAAGGAAATTATGAAGGACACACACAGACTACAGGTAATAAACACAGCAGCGTTGATAGAGATGACAAGTGTAGTACAAGAAACAGCTCGATTGAAATCGAAAGGGAATTTTGTAGGGTAGGGGGTGAAAGTGCAATTAATTATAATATTGGGGCTGTCCTTTTCAGAAAGGGACCGCCAGCAACGGATAGATTTATAGGAGAGAGAGCAGAGGGCACCGCTTTGAGGGGTTGTACGTGTCGCTAAAAGACTGAATATTGCGTTGTGTCTTTACTTTTCGTGAGTCTTTCCTTTGGAAGTGTTCGGCGATGGAATAATCTGCTGAGGTTTTCTTGGATTCGGACCTTTGATCTTACAATCGGTGTCGTAATAATTGTGTGGTGTAAAAACATTTTTTAAACCCATGAAAAATGAACAGATTTGATTGAAAATTCTACATAAAGTTAGGGCTAGTATTTGTCACATGAAAGGCATATGGTACTGTAAGATTTTATTTTCATTTTTCGAAACAAAAATAGAGATTTTCATTAAAAAAACAAGCATGAGTTTGATAATTGATCCAAAACACTACCAAAAGCTTAATAAAATATATGCGAAGTCCACACACTCGGGTGGCATAGAAACAATTCAAAGCAATTGAAACAAGAGCTAGGAAGGCATCAACATCTTCCTAGAATCCTTATGATGCTTGGATATAAAAAAATTTGGATTTGTTTGGATTTTTTGGTTTAGTATGGTTAATCTATTACTATATAATAGAGAGAATAAAAAAAGTTAGAAAAATTATTTCATTTTACCGCTCAAATCATTTTTTTCCCTCTAATATTCTGTTTGAAATTTATTCGAAAATTTGAATTTTTTTAATTCCAAAATTCAGTATGTTTTGGATGAGTTCAATATGTTTTGGATGAGATTCCTTCTATATCGGATAAATTCAAGTTCCTTTTCATTTGGAAAACAGATTTTTATTTTAGCAATATATTTGACTTCCTTTTTTTTTAACCGATTATGTTGATCTTCTGTTTAAAATTGAAAAAAAAAAATTAATTAAAGGATGTACCAATTTCCTAAACATGATAAAAACATATCACTTCAAATATTTTTTAAAATTGAGGATTCCAACTACTACGATTAGTGTGATTAGTACTAACTGATTTTGTTAAATGATATCTTCATTGATTCATCCCAACACGTTTGATAGGTCAGGTTATGAGTCAGTTATGATGCATAAAATCACACAATAGTGACTATTTAATATAAAACTATTTAGAATATAACAATTCAAAAATTGAGAATCCCATATAATGTAGGCTCAAAAACTACAAATTGATTTATTCCAAAAATTGAGGATTTCATATACTACAAACTAGTGCAGAGCCCGTGCATCGCACGGGGTGCACAATCTTAAGGCTATTTATCTAGGCTTATAATTATATACATGAATAAAGTAAAATGTATGGGATATATATAATACGTGACCCGTACGAGGAACGGGATATATTTATTTGGGAAATATTATATTATAAGATGCAATATTAAATAAAAGTGTTATGATATGTAAGAAAATTGTACAATAAGATAGTATTTGACAAAGAAACAATCATATATTATTAAAGACCTCCTTGTATACAACATTATGAGTTTGATTATTGGACAACTCGTCATTCTCACAAACTAAACATGTACAAAAAAGCAATCATAAAAAATCAGTTTGTTTAAAAAACATAAATAATGCAAATATCTAAATATATACACGATTTCTAGAAGAAATAAGGAAAATTCTAAATTTTAAAAATAAAATAAAAAAATAAAAAATATACGTTTCATATTTCGAAATAAAAAAAAGAAGTAAAAATAATTTGGCTTATAGTTTTATCGTGCATAACCAACTCGAGATAGGATTTGTACGTGCTGCCCCAATCTTGTAAAAACATTCTTACAATTAAAACTTTAAGCATAGGTCTATTAACCTATGAAATTGTTTGATTAAGCAAAATCCTTGATTCATTGTTTTGAATGAAAGACTGATTGGAGATATTTTTTTCGCAGGAGGTTGAAAGTGAGGAAGACGATGGCTCAATATTTTGAGATTTATAATTTATAATTAGTAGAGTAGAATCAATATCTATTAAGATTTTTAAGAAATAATCTTGATATACGAAAATCACATTATATGTAGAGGAACAAATCAGATCATATTTTTCATACAATTAGATAAGATTTTTTGTACAAAGATAAGAAAGAATTTTAAATCTACACAAACTATAAATATTAAATGTATTGATTTACGTAAATCAATATCTATATAGACAACCAAACCCTTCAATTTAGGTTTGACATCTGATTTATTTTTGGTAAAATCATGATTTTATCATTCGATCAAATCTGCCTTTTTTTTGTTTTACGTACATTTTTTTTTTGTATCGATTTTATGGGAAAAAACAATTAAATAAAAATTAATTGATAGAAATAGAATGCATTAATTACCTTTGACTTTTCTTCCTACTAATTCTAGTAAATGGGATGGCCTCTTTCTACACTTTTAATTAATTATTGGCAGATTCATACCAGTATATATTAAATTATTTTCAATAGATTTATACCAGTATATATTAAATTATTTTCGACAGATTTACAACAGATACTACGTGTATTGTACGGATATTAGTGTATAATACGGATTTGGATACCATAAAAAAGGATTTGCATCAATCATATACAATGAAATAAATCCCTCCACAAAAAAGGGGAAAAGTTGAGTCCAAATTGTGAAAAAATTAATGCAATGGCGTGAAAGAAGGATTTATTACATATTATCTGTTGCAGTTAATGCTCGCTATTTATTAGGCCGAAATTAATGCAATGGCGTGTAACAAAAATAGCTCATATAGAATGATTTTATGATAATTAATTCGGTGTAATTAATGAAGCGTGTGAAAAGGACATAAAACTTGCTGTTTTTGGAAAAAAAATTAATGCAAACCAGACTTTAACCATACATTGACCTACTAATTTTGATAAATGTTAATTCTTATTATATATATATAGATTGATTTATTCTACAAATAATTCGCAATTTTACGGTTTAAATAATACAATATGTACATCATTTCCCTTAAAAATTTGATCAACCAAAACGATTTTGATGATAATTTTTCAAATTGATATGTATTCCTTTTGAATATCAGAAAGATTTTTAAATAAATATTAGTTAATAAAATTTAAAATTTGTAATTTAATTTTAGAGAATTAGTTGATAAATTTGAACAATAAGGTAAACGAAAAAAAAATCTAAAAAATTGCGAGATAATATGTATAAGGAATTTATTGTGTAGTCTAAATTTGGTTTCCAAATTTAAAAGTCAAATAAGTTATTCTTAATAACTTACGGGATAGTATTAACTTGGACGTAAATAGAATAATCAATTATTTATAGTTTAATAAATTACTCAACTACTTAAATTTTTTATTTAGATAGTTTATACAAAAATAAATTCATTTTAATTAATGAAATAATATAGTTTTATAACTGTACTTATTATTCACATAGATTTTTAAATATTCATAACATTTTAACAAAATTATTATTTTGTGGAGTTACATTGTAGTTAAATTGAATTTCTGAATGAAAATTTTAAAATGACGGTTATTTTGAAATTATATTGTAATTTATTATCAATTGCGTGCACCGTACGGGTTGTGTACTAATTTTAAATAAAATTTTTTTTATAATTTTGCACAATTTAAATTTCATATAACATTTTCAATAAATTTAATATAGGTGAATTGTATTACAATTGATTCCATATTTTTAAGATATAAATATTATTTAATGTGTATTTTTAATTTATAAATATTAATAAATATCTCATACCCGTGCATAGCACAAGATTCGTATTAGTTAAAGAAAATAGAACCAAAATAAACAAATATTTAATTATTTATATAAGAAATAGAAAAGTGTTACTATATGGTATCTAATCTCCCTAATAAATATCTCCTACTCGTGCATAGCACGAGATTCGTACTAGTTTTGAAAAAGGTGGTATGGTTAGTTGTTAGTGGATACATTAAAATAATATTTAAAATAAAATAACTAAAGTTGATTTGATGTAAAAGTATGAGAGAGAGATTTGAAGTAATTGTTAGTTAAAATTATGTGAGTGGATGAATAGTGAATTAAGGTTGATGTGATATGTAAGAATGATTGGTTGATATTAAATATTATATTAATAATATTAATGATAGTTGGGTTGAATTAAAGTTGAGTTAAAAAAAGTGGTTGAGTTAAAAATGTTTGAATTTTTTGGATAAATTTTGTATCCAAGCATCCTTAGTTTCAATCTCAGAGATACTGGAGCAAAATGAGTTGGAGTGGGACCATGTAATCTAGTCAGGACCGTCTCCAGAAATTTGGAGGCCCCAGACAAATTTTTACGCGTGGCCCGTAATCGTACTTCTATATTTTAAAATTTTTAATTGAACAAATAATGTTAAACATTGCCAATATTAAATTCAAAAATACAATGAATATGAGAAATAAAAGTAAACTAAAATAACAAAATCTTACAACCTTCTCGTGTTCTTTTGTGCACAAATTTTCGATCAAGTCATCACTATAATCAAGTTTCAAAACTATTTTGGTTTCTGCATTCGGCAAAGATCGTATGTAGAGTTTATCATCTGAAACTCCTACCTTTATCGTTAATAGAATATACATTAGTAACTCTAGTCACCATTTCTGGAAAAAAAAAAAAAAAAAATCTTTGGGGCATATTATCCTCCCAATATCCGGAATCGAACAAGTCATCTGAATTTTACAATTAATATCTAGGTTATCATTCATATTATCGATATCATTTGCATTCTTTAGCTTATTATTTTCTTCTTAAAAAACTTCAACCCCTCTATCATTATCATCTAAATAATTTTGATATATTAAATCTCGATCAACTCAACTATGGGTGTATCTGGTATTTTCTGCACAATTTCAATAGAATCAAACACATCAACTTCAACTACAGAAGAACTGAGTTTTACGTACTTATCCATTCATCAGGTGAGAGACTTTGTTAGTATCTCTTATTTTTCTTTCTTTTCCTTTTCAAACATCCCGAATCGAATTTGCGTTTGCCCATCATAGCTCATATAAGAAATCTAATCATAATATAATATATTAATAAGTTTAATCACAATAATAATTAACAAAAATTATAAATTAAAAGAAAAGTAAATACATAAAATATACTTAGTACAAAAAAATTGAATCAGAAGCTTGAATTTCTATATGTAATACGCTAAGTTAAAAATAATACGCTCTAAGTGATTTGAATCAAGAATTACTATGCTCCATAATGTATTTTATTTTTCTTTTGAGGAAACTTGAAGGAGAAAAGAGGAGCCCCAATTATTTTAATATCTATAACTTTTAACTAGCATTAATAATTTTGTAAATGGGCCAAGCCCAAACAAATACATTCAACAATAAAAAAAAAATAAAAAATTGTGAGGCCTCCAAAAATGGAGGCCCTACGCAGCTGCCTTTCTTGCTGGGCCCTGGAGCCGGCTTTGAATCTAGTCACTGAACAAAAGGATCTAACCAGATAGCAGCGCTCGAGCCATGAGAAGCCTAGCAAGAATTGAATTCTTCCTATTCTTTCAAGGCAAAATCCATAATTGACCTATTAGGTTTCCAGACATTCTAAAAGATCCATGAGCTTATTGTTTTCCACAACAACCACAAGTTGGCAAGTTGTAAGAGCATACTTTACACCACCAGCCTTTGAAGTCCACCATATCCATTTGTAGACCGTCTCAGTTGACAATGATATAACATATAGAATAACTCGGATGAACTAACCATAGTTAGCTTGGTTCAGCCGCCCCTCATGTAGCTCGGATGAATTGATCTTGAATAGCTCGGGTGAGCTGTCGCTTATACAACTCGGGTAAGTTAACCTAGAGTAGCTCGGGTGAGCTATCTTAGAGGTAGCTCAAGTAGCACGGTTGTAACAACTAGTAACTCGAGTATGATGATGACCACTTCGTAGCTCGGACATGATGATGACCTCTTCGTAGCTCGGGCATGATGATAACCTTTTGGTACCTCTGGCATGATTATGACCTCTTGGTAGCTCGAAAATGATGATGACCTTTTGGTAGCTCGGACATGATGATGACCTCTTAGTAGCTTGGGCACGGTGACGACCTCTTGGTAGCTCGGATATGGTGATGACCTAAGAACAATATGTATGAGAGACCTACAAACAGTTGAATATGGTGGACCTATGGGTCATATGCGCGAAAGACCTATTGACAGTGTATCTATGCGACTGGAGGACAACTTATTTAGACCTCTGAAAAGTATGTCGGTGGACCTACTAATAGTATGTATACGTAAGGGTCCTATGGATAGTAGGCCGGTGGACCTACTGGTCATACATCTAAGGGATCTAAGGACAAGTAGGTCAGTGGACCTACTCAGTATATATTATGTAAGGGACTTGTGGATACTAGCTTAGTGGACTTACTAGTATTGCATCTAAGGGACCTAAGGACAAGTAGGTCAGTAGACCTACTGATAGTATGTAATGTAAGAGACTTATAAATAATAGCTCAGTGGACCTACTGGTAATGTATCTAAGGGACCTGAGGACAACTAGGTCGGTAGACCTACTGATAATATGTATATGTAAGAGACATGTGGATAATAGCTCGATGGACCTATTGTAATGAACCTGTGAGTAGTTAACATAGTCAGACCTGCTGATAATTGGATTTCGTGGACCTATGGGTCGTATATATGAAAGACCCACTGGCAGTATATTTGATAGACCTATGGAGAATCAATTGATATACCTACTGATGGGGTACACGTGGAGGGTTATCTATGAAGGATCTAGACTCTACGGGCAGCAAGATAACTGTTAGAGTAGTATACCCAGCGTTCCAATTGGATTGGATGTATTCTACTTGTAAATACAATCTATTGGAATTATATTAATTAAAAGGCATTACTTTATCTTAAGAGTAAGCATTTATCCTATATTTGCACTTAAGATAAAATCCCTAGATCACATATAGTTATAAGGTATGGTTGCGCATAGAGATGGTGATCATGGAACATACCTTGAAAGCTGTGGTCTTAAATAAAGTTCCAAGTCGATGGATGTTTCGAAAAGGGATATCGAATAATCCATAAAAGACTTGTACATAGTATGTATGCTTGTTTGACAAGAATGTTGCATTCCATCAACATTAGCGTGGGACGCAAGTACATATATGTGGGTGCTTGTTAGAGAACAAGTTCACTGAACATGACCGTATGAAAATTCTTAATGAAGAATTATTTTAGTTAATTATTCTGTCGAATAAGAATTTTCATGTTACAATAGTACATGACTAATCCTTAGACTTGAGGCACAATGGTAACTTTGTGCATATTACGTTCTACTTTGATTTATCCTTTTGGTTGCTAGCACAATCGTATAAAGGGATATTTTGGGTATTATGTTAATATGTATGGAAGTTTGTTAGTGGCCAACAAAGGATTCGACACGTATGAAGATACGAGAATTTCCTATGTATTTCATAGTTAGTAATTCAAAGTCCTTGGCCAAGGCAGGATGAATAGAGATTCACACATGAATTACTAAACATGAAATAGAATCATAGTTATTAAATCAATTTGGGTTTCGACTAAAATCATACCCAAGATTTAATCGGGAAATTAGATGTCGAAAGGATTTTACATGTATGGACTTGTAATTGAAATAGGTTTACTCGCTATTCACTTAATACTAGATTCATGCTACTTGCTAGATGTTCCCATGATATGTGGGTTCTTGAATTAAGGAGTTAATTCATGAATAAGAGTTAATAAGATTAACTCAAATTACAAAGAGTTGTAAACCCACTACTAGTATTAATTGTGAACCTAAAAGGTCACACCAATTTTTGAATGAAGGTGAAATTCAAATAGTAATTCTAAAGAGTTAGAATTAATTGACAAATCTAATTTGATTAGATGTCAATTAAAGGAATATATTAAATTAATCAATTGGATTGATTAATTGAATTTTGGATATTAATTTAGTAATTAATGGAATTACTAATTAATATTTGGAATTTAAAATTAGATTTTAAATTTCAAATCCAAATAATAATATGATTATTAAATGAGGAAATGGAATAAAGGATTAAAATAATAAAGTCTTGAAAGATGCTTTCAAGAATTATTATTTTATTAAATATCTTTAATATGATTAAAGATTAAATATTAATAAGAATAAATTAATTATGGTGGTTATAAGATGCTAACTACTTAACATAATTAATCTTATTCTTATTAATTGAATATTGGGTGGGGAATAGTCTTATTCAAGACTTAATATTTTATGAAAATATTCTTGAAGACTTTTTATATTTTATGAAAATATTCTACCCAATATTATTATTTTATACTAAAATGTTTAGTATAAATATGGACATACTTGATGTTCAAATTTAATCTAAGTCTTGCAAAGTTTTCAAGAGTTGAAAAAGAGAGAAAAGAAGAAGTGTTCTTCATATTCAAAAATACAAGAAAGTGTTCTTGTATATTTCCTCAAATAAATATTCCATTCTATTGAATAAAACCGATACTTTTCTACTAGCGAAGAAAGAGGTTATCGGAACCGGATTTCAAAAGGTGGATACGTTTAGAGGGAAGACAATTGGATTCCTAAGCGAGTAACTACAACGTGTTGCTGTTACAAACCGGGAATCGATTCCCTCATTCATCGACAAGTTTGAAGGAGTTCAAGACTAAGGTAAATTTAGAATTTACTTATAACAAATCAAAATATGTATTATTACATGTTATTAAAGATGAAGATCTGTTAATTCGACATATGTATGTACGAGTAAAGTATTTAAGTGTTAAATACTTGTTTTAAAAATTTTAAATTCCGCTGCGTATAGCTCGTACGGTACAGGCGAACCCAACCGCCAGTCAGGCCTTATGGCAGTCTGGGCGAACGATCACTAGGATCAGGCAGACCTTCAAGAAGTTGGGTCGCCCAACCAACACATTTGAGCAGAGCTTGGGCAACAAGTCAAGAGTTCACTATATATAGGTATCAGGTATGGAGAGGTAAGATTACACTCTCTAAGCTTTACAATATACGTACATACCTTCTATTCTTTCATATGCCAATAACTTTTAAAAAAAAAAAATTATTAAGACTTTAAAAATTCCTTAAAAGTCTCAATTGAACACACCCCCAAATTATACAAAGCAATTGGAACAAGAGCTAGAAGGCATCAAGATCTTTCTGGAATCCTTAAAATGAGTTGGAGTATGAACATGTTATCTAGTCACTGAACTAAAGGACCTAGCTAATAAGATTAGCAGGAATTGAATTCTTTTTTCTTTTTCAAGGCAGAATCAACAATTGATTTACCGGGTTTCCAATCATTCTGAAAGACTCACAAGTTCATTGTTTTCCAAAACTACCATAAGATGTATGTGGCACGTTTAAGATAACACTTCACACCACCGTATTTGAAGTATCCATGTGTACCGTATCCATCTGTAGACCATCACAGTTGACAGGGGCTATCCATCATGCATGTCTAGCTCTACCGCAACTGAAGAATATATGTTCAGTGGTTCCAGCCTCCTCTCCACAAGCTTTGTAGATAGGATTCACTCATACTCCTTTCTTCTTTATATTATGAGCAACAGACAGTACATATGTAAAGAATTTCCATATAAAGTGTTTAAATTTTTCTTTAATCTTTGTTTTTCTTAAAGAGAAACAACCCGAAGGGTGTGGGATTAAGGTCGGATCCCCAACCTGTATAAAGTCAAAACCCTAATTGGGCCAAAGAAGTTACAGGTCTACACATGTCCAAACAACAAACGAAAACAAAAACAAAAAAAAAAAACAACAACCAAAATAAAATGTCTAAACCTGAGCTGACATGTGCCCATGCGAGCAGTATGCACCACAAAGTGGGCTAAAGTACAAAAATACAAATCGGCTATCGAAATCTGAATGAGGGGTAGCCATCCTGATCCATCCGCACAAGAGCGGGAGGCAGAGAGGGGCGTCGACCCGGGTGCAAAATGCGCCTATGAGGAGTGGAGGTGCCGAGGCTAGCCAGGTAGTCAGCGAGTCGGTTCCCCCTCGCGGAAGATGTGCGAGATCCAATAACGAACCGACTGAGGTGTAATTAAATTTTTCTTTAATCTTCATAGTCCAACTTTTAAATCTAGTGCCACAGACCCTAACAAAGGTATCACTCCCTTCATCCCTATTCAACTTCACTTTATCATAAATGAATTTGTTAACGAGCTTGAGCTTTCGCAAATCTCTGTCTAGCCAACCACTAACGCTTTCCTTAACAAACCGCCACATAAAAACTTCAACTTTTTTTCTCAAAACACCAAACAAATCCATCTTTAAGTTTAGGGTTTAGAGCCTTAATCTTCAGAATTGTTTCATACTCGACATAAAAAAAAAAAAAAGAAAAAAAATAGTTCCCTCACCCTAGTCAGCCACAGTCTATCCATGTTACTAGTGATATAGCACCCGTAATAGCTCGACGGACCGGTTAGAGTAGTTAGCTAGGTTTAACCAATCTGAGATAGCTTCGAGCTTGATAATAGGGTTTGGCCCCATCAAGGAGCTTGGTATGATTGCGCGAGGTACGGGTCGACTCTGGTTATGAGCTATCAAGCTGTGCTCATCTAGGAGCTTGCTCAGAGGAGGGGTTGTCACGACCTATAAGTCGTGTAACAGAGGTCGTGTAAGCGACCTGATAAGAAGTGAGGTGGCAGAGTCATGAGGTCGGTATGATGACCTAAGAACCTATTGAGTCTAGGTAAAGAAGGAAATAGAGGCCTACTAAGATAATAAGTGTATCTCGCTAAGGAGTAGAAGATCTCAAAGACGTGTTATACTAGGAAACGAGATACGAGAATATCTCTTTCCTAGTAATGAGGTTGCGTGGGTAAGAAGACAACTGTTGAGGCTAGGGGTGAGCACGGGACGGTACGGTTTAGAGATTGAGAAATCTCGAATCGTACCAAAATTTCGAGATCACAAAATTCGATCTCCGAAACCGTACCAAAAAATCGGTTTGGTTCGGTTCGGTTCGGAGATTTTTATTTTTCGGTTCGGTTCGATTCGGCATTCAGAACTATCGGAACAATTCGGTTTGGTTTAGATATTTGGAGATTTCTTATATTTTTTAAATTTTTTTGAATGACTACCTATGCTTTAAAAAAACAACATTCATCAATACTTCATCATATAGAAGATTTTATTTTGAAACCAACTTTAGAAGTAACTCTATTTAGGTATTTAATTTTTATGTGCTTCAAAAAAGAACCCCAACATGTATCAATACTTTCTCATATTAAATATTTTATTTTGTGATACCTGCTGCGATCAAGGTAATGCGTTAATTATATCGAATATCTGCATTATATAGGCTAAAAGTGGGCTAGTTATTTTGTTCATACCCCACAATTTACCATTTTCAAGTTGAGAAGTTGGACGTGAACACTGGATGGCTGGTAGTGGTCATTACTATTTTATGTTTAGTTTATTCCGCAGAACTATTTACAAACTCTTTATTCATCATGCTTGGTGAACTTGAGACTGAGTTTGTTTTGATTTGGCTTTTCAATTTAAGACTAACTACTTATATTCGAGTTAAAGAAAAGAAAGAATAGAAAGAGAAAGATAAGAAAGAAAGAGAAGTTTTTAAGAAATAATTTTAGTAGTTGCCAAGGAAAGAATTTTATTTGAAACAATTTTCAAATTATTTCTAAAAATCCTCATATTACATGGATGTTCTAACGTGATATCAAACATATGATCAGGTAACTGTTATAATATTAGTTTGTATTGCCTATGAATGATGATATGCAGGCACGAGCATATACAAAGGGCATGAAGGCAACATTATTCTTTTCCAGTGCAACACATAACATAAATGTAAACAAGATCTTCAAGTACATCATGGCCAAGCTCTTTAACTTGCCTTGGACAGTACACAGAAATCTCACTAAACCCATTGTTGACTTCTAATGTATGCAATTGTTGACGATTTAAGTATTCAACTTCAATGAAGCCTACGGGAATCCATAAACCATTTTTGTACGAACATGCTAAACCACAAGAAAGCTACGCTACAAAAGTCATCTAAAACAAAGCGAATTGAGGAAATAAATTAGGCCTGCTGTAAGTTCTGCTTCATAGAAAAAGAAAAAAAAAAAAAAAAAATGTAAAAGAAAAAGACAATTAGCAATTTCCATTTTCCTCCACAAAGTGCCACAATAGTTAAGAACACATGGGTTCATGTTTGGGTCGAGCTAAGTAGACCACCAATTTTAACCTACTTCGTTTCAATAATTTACAGGAGAATGGGCTGCATTCATTCTACAAGCTCAAGAACAAAACTCAGTGTAATTTACCATAGAAAAACAGAGATCAGGCAAGTATCAGTTACATTGAGGCTTCAAAAATTTGCTAATCTTGAACATACTGGAGAGATGATGCCTACCCAGACATAACATGCAAGTACTTTGGGTATTCGAAAATGTTACTTCTCACACTAATGTATTTGACCGTGACCCGATAAAAGCATCATCCAGAAGAATTCTCATGTAAGAGAACGTATTCACGGCTGCAAAGTCACAAAGAAGGAATGTTAGCTGGAAAAGACTTTCCAAAATTCAAAAGAATTCGTTCATATACTCAAATGTGGACCACTTAGCCATGGGAAGGTGAGAGAGAAGTAAAAAAATTTATTGTAAGCAGCAACAAGGTATTTTCTTATAAACTGTTGCTATAATCAAAATTATTATTGATCTATGGATACAAGAAATAAGTTTTGCCATTTAGAATCAGAAATAATGGACCACATATTGTGAATCATTACATAGAAATAACGCCACCATAAATTAGAATAAACAGATTCATGTACTGGATCTTGAAAATTTCTAAGACCAGGAACCCACACAAAGACAAATTCTATCATTGCCATAAATAACTGATTTAAATCCCCCCCACCCATTGAGAAGGAAAACTCTGACTACCGTTGTATGCATGCATTTTTTGCCCAACGGCAGATGCTTGAAGGATGCTAAATATTGTGAATCATCTAAACAACGGCAAAGAAGCAGGTGAATAACACAGATTTGATAGAGAGCAAGTATATACCACATGAAAGAATTGTCATCAAAAGCATGCATGTTACTTTACAAATTCCATGCATCCAAAACTAACATCCATGATTTTACATATCACGTACCTGCTATTACCAAACTTGATGGTATCCTTTTCAAACAGTTGATAGTACCGTTGAGGTTCTATTTTATTATCCTGCATAAGAGAATATTAAACAAGCCAAACAGTAACTAAAAACTAATGTTCAACTCCTATATGACGGCCATATAACGAAACAGGTCTAGAAAAGCAAACATTTCACTAAAATGTTTCTACAAACTGCTCACATTAATGGAGGTCCCATTTGTGCTCCCAAGATCCATCAGATAAGGCCTGATTGTACAGCAAACAATGTATCAATCACTCAGAAATAAACGAGTAAACCATCGTCAAATCATAGGTTATAAAAACATGGATGGTAAGTCACACCTCACTTGTTTTGACATGGACCCATCTTGGAGCTCTTCCTCAACTTGCCTGCAAAAATTAAACAACCCACATAATATCCAAGCAAACTAGGCACGTTACATAAGTGAACAAGAAAGATGATTAATACACATTCAAATTATTGTCAATACCGGTACTGAAGAACAGCATGTTGTTTGCTGCAAGAAGGGTGGTCTGTGGGGATGTCTGCAACCCTCCTCTCTCTACCAAAAAGATAGCAACTTTGACGATGTACATACAGAGGTTCTGCAGGTTAAAAGTTTTTTATTATGGTCAACTGCTTCCATTCGTAGTTTACCAAACTCATCAAAAATGAACAGTTGACAACTTGACATGAATTCTGCATTATTTTAATGGGGATAGATGGGAAAGATAGTTAGTAAAATTTTCAAATAATATCAACGTTACAAGTAAACAACTCAAAAGATCATTGAGCCCAAGTGAAATTTAAGCAGTGTTTTATGAGGATGGAAATAAAGGTAAGGTGCTGGCTGGCAACTTAAGCTTGAATGTGAAGCTCAATCATAGAGACTAGTTTAGCAACATCATCGTACATGTATATCCAACAAAGGCATACCATTAAGCACTTCACCACCCTTGAAAACATACAATCGCCACCTTATATCTGGCTTCCGAGCATCATGTGGCTCATTAAATAGCAGTGTTACACCTGATGAAGTGTTGAAGTTATACATCAGGAACAAAATTCTAGAACTAAATAAATAAACAGATAGAAAAGTGGAAGCATATGAGATCACAAGTTGTACAAGAGATTTCCGAAAATACTTCCAATGCCGAAGAAACAAACAGAATAAACACCTGAGCAGAGTCCATTTAACTTCTTACACACATGCCAACATTTCGAAGTTTTACCTCATAGCTATGGGTCTAGAATCTACAGGATGCTATATACTTAAGATCAGATGAAATCCAAATATTATTCTCACCAGATCACTCAGGAAAGAACACACAGTGAAAGCAGAAGGTGGTAGGCGCATTTGGCTCCACCATAAAATCAGAAATTTGGGTAGTTAGCAAATAACAATGGAACAAAAATAGTGAAGGTGAGCACCAAGAGTTAGACATAAAATAATCTTTCAAACAAAGCCTAATAATCAAAGTTTAGAAAACATCAACACTCAAGCAATCAATACATAAAGGTGAAACAAAATTTGCAAATTGAATAGACCGCACAAATTTTAATTTCACTACTAGCAAAAGATACTAATTTGTTTAATCTTGGATAAATGTCCACAAAACTAACGTAATACTATGTAACAGCTGAAGCAACAGAAAAAATTTAAATGAAAACAAAAACAATAAAAGATCCATAAAAACAAAGAAAAAAAAAACTTCATCTTAATAGGAAAAGGAAATCCCATAATACCTCTGACTCGATTTGTTTCAGCCGCAAGTTTTCCAGAAAGCTCAAAAGAAGGCTTTTGCTGCACTTAATAATGAAAACTAATGAGTGAAGACATTAGAAACCAGTGTGCAATTAACAAAGTAATGAAATTGTCTACAAGATAATGGACATTGTCTGTAACAGCTATAAGAGGATCGGAATATGAAGGAGAATAGGATATATGGAAGATTGACATAATGAGTAGTAACTTAATAACAAAAATAAAAAATAAAAAATGTACTTTTTCCTTTGCGTCCAATGTCTCCTCAACAGCCTTCATCTTAGCTATTGAATCACTATCACCGTTCCTGCTCAAGCAGCGAATGTGAAAATGTAAAATACAGCAAGAGTAAAAAGACAATAATAATGAAAGCGTGTATAACCCACTAGAATACCACGTTGAATAATAAAAAAATAAGCCAGTAAAAAGATAATTAAAAGGCTATATTTGATCAGTAAGTCAGGTCAAAACCAAATTACGGTGATTGGAAGATATTGACAGAAGTAGCTCACCGCTGCTCAGGATCCCTCGAGCTTCTACGCTGCATAAATTTAGAGAAACAATCAGTTAATGTCCTCATAGAATCTAAAGCTCTTTCCAATAAGGAGTTCAACGCAATAAAGCAGAGTACCATGCCTCATCACATGCAAAAGAAAGAGTTTCAGAGATGAACTAAACAATTAAATATTAATGGAGTTATTCCAACTTATAAGTTTGTAACACTAATGCTTAAATTTAATACGTAAAATCAATGTATGAGCAGAGGAAAACTCCATTTTCACAATAAAGTGTGTAGTAACTAATAAATGGGCTAAAAAGATTCGCACATAAAAAGAATTCATAGAAAGAATATTAAATATGACTAGATTCTATGCGGGCAATGTCAAGTTATGCTCATCTTCATGCTGCTCGAATCCTTGAATTCAAATAAATTACCAATGCATATATATTAAATTTAAACAAATATAGGAAATGCTTATAGGGAGTGGATATCACCAGACACCTCATCACGTCCTCGGCTAACAGGCGATCTTGACCTTCTTTCACCCCTGTTATGATGACCAGAAGGTGAACGCGAACGCCTGTGCCTCGACCTCAAACTATTCGAACCACTGCCAGCCTCATCCCATTCAGACCTTCTATCTTTTCTTTCAACAGCCAAATCCCTGGTTGAATCTTTTTCCTCATTCCTCTCGCCCTTCCTCATGTGGTTTCTTTCATTTTCTATCCCATTCCCTTTCACGGCAGCTCGTTCGGCCTTAACTCTCTTCAACCTTCTACTACGTGGCGAAAGAGACTGAGAATCCAGAGATTTCGACCTAGCTCTTCTTGGAGATTTGACTCGAATTGAAGATCTTCTTTTTCCAGGTGATGGGGACCTCGACTGCGCTTGTTTTGGGGATCTAGTTCGAGAAGACAGTTTCTCTTTGGCAGCTGAAGTAGGTGGTGAGGGCCTTGACCTCGGTGACCTGGTTCTATTAGAAGATCTTTGTCTAACTGGCGAACGGGAGATAGGTGGAGATCTTTGATGTTCTGGGGATTTTTCACGATTATCCCGGGCAAGCGAACGAGGTTCAGGGGACCTCGACCTAGCACGTTTTGGTGACCTATTGCGGCTCCTGTATCGAGTAGGTGACCTTTCCTTCCTGGAGGGGCTCCTTCTACGGACAGGTGATTCCGAATCGTGGCGACCCATTGAGGATAAAAAAGAATTATCTGATCTGTAGGTAAACAATCAATGTAAGAAACATATTATACATCATTAAGAAGAAAGAAAAAACACGCATGGATTTTATATAAATAATTAGAGACTTCCAGTAGCAGAAATCACTTGAAAAGACTGTACATTCTTGTCCCCAAGTTCAATAGGCATAAATAATGTCACGGTTTGGGAATTAAAACTTGAACAAGATGCACAAATCCATGGTTCCCCTTTAAAATAAATATATGTAATATAATTTAACTGTTCCAGGTCCTTTAACATCAAAAGCTTTAAACAATAACCTGAGCTACAACCTACAACTTTACAAGTAAATACATCCACAGAACAACAGGCTATTATACCGCAAGCTATATTATCGAGAAAAATTCAACAAAAAAAAAAGCTTCAGATAAAGTACTGGGGAAAATAATAGAGAAACAAACACAAATCAACAACGAATTGCAAGATCGTAGCTGAACGCAGAATCTTTGCATTATAGAATATAGAAATGCTAGAAGATACTAAGTAAAGGGATAATTATGTATGTGTACCCTCCTGCCTCGAGGTTTCATGTAATCTGTGTCAAAACAAAATGAAGATTTGTGTTCCAAAATTACAAAATTTATTTGTGTAGCTAATTTCATATTACCTCTTCCACCCTCAGTTAACAACTCAAGAAATGGAGTATCAATCAAACACATCCCAATTAAAACAGTAGAACATCCATAAGACATAATAAATAAATAGGATCTCGCCATTCAAAAGATGAATTATCCGAGGCCATGAATATTGTTTTCCCTCCATCTGCACACCTCCAATTCCAAAGTAAAATCGACAAGGAAATCCTATCGAACAAAGAATATACCCGTCCCTCAGGAAAAAAAAATAAAAATAAAAAAAAAAAAAAAGAAGAAGAAGAAGAAGAAGATTCGATCTAATTAGTAATTACTATGAAATGGTGGGAAATGAAGATAATCCCACTACTACAGTTGATATCTTTAGCCATCTGTCCGATTAAAGAAACAGTTGGGAAATTACCATTAAATCTGAAAGAGCACCGAGACGCCGAGAGTGCAACGTGCGTGAGGACTGAGGACTGAGGAGAGGCGACGGGGTCACAGGAAAAGAGAGGCGACGGGCCGTCGGCGTGAGAAGAGAGGCGACAGCCGGCGGGCGTGACAGAGAGACAGTGACTGAGAGTGAGGCAGAGTGAGGTGAGGAACGGCTGTGCCAAACACAAAAATTGTAAACCTAAACCCTAATTCCCTAATCTTATTTTTCTATATATATTATAATATATTATATATATTTTACATAAAAAAAATTAAGGTGGGCCGGGGCGGGGCTTGATAGAGGACCCGGATCTCGCCCGTTTAGTTTACGGGTCAGACCTGGCCAGGCCCGTTTTAGAAACGGCGCAAATTTAACATGCCCCAAATATTCCAGGTTAGACCGAGTCGAGTCGGGTCCAAGTCGCTTTGTCATCTCTAAACATGACAAGAATAATACAGTCACTGTAGTAATACTCCGTCATGTGTCCAATATCCACAATAAGCAAGCATTATCAATTATCACTGACAATCTTCCAATAAGCAGGCATTATTACGGACAATCTTCTTTTGTAGTTTTAACAAATTAATTGACTCACACACATTAAATAAATTGCAATTCCAAGCAACGAGCAACAGAAAAAACGAGAACGAAAACGATACTTTACACGGACCTACAGAAATTCAAAGAGGAGAAAACCAACACCTAGCTCAAAATGCCAAAGACATTTCTGACAGTGAAGATAATAAGGTTCTCCAGATGATTAGGGCTTCACTAGAAATGTAGGGACGAGAACTTATCGATTACTACATTCTTTGGCAGTTTGATTTATGTTGGACTAATGGTTGTTCGAGACCAATCAACAACCACATTTTTATGGCCCAATATATGAAATAGTAATGGGCTATACTATTGGAGCCGAAACTCTTGTTACAGGCCCATTTACATTTGTTTTGGGTTTATGTAGAAATAGAAAACAAATTTGCAATCACATCCTTCCATGTATATAGAGAAAATTACTCCCCTTACTAATGATTTGGCAAATAATATTTAAAATACAAAATGCTAAACTTTTCATCACAAATAAGATTCGAGAGATTTAATATCCCATCGCAACCTCTCTCTCTCTCTCTCTCTCTCGAACTTTTTCGCAACCACAAATGAGAAGTTCTGAATGATTGTGTGCCCTAATTTCATTCTTTCAGTTCCCATATTTAAGTAAAAAATTTGCTCCAGAGACATCTCCTCATCTCTCAATCAGAAGCTCACCGCGATTGATGCGTGGCTCGCCGGCGTAGCCTCGACAACGTTCGACTGCAATATGTGGCTCCCCACTTGGTGGCCCGCTACCGGCGGCGACGACTGAGAGATTAGGAGACATCTCCGTCCGTTCTCCTCCATCCGATTCATCAAGTACCAATCATTTCCTGCATTTTCTTTCTTTTTTTTCTTTTTCGGATTTTTTTCTCAATCCGTCAATCGGTTTTTTAGCAATGCTTTGATTCACCCGTGCAACGTCGAAGATGCATCGGGGCTCGTTGAGGAGATGAAGGGGTTACATTGGGAGTGGTCAGGTCAATCAATCCCGTTTCAGAATTGTTTGTATGTTGTTTATTTTGCTTATCGGTGATTTCTTATTCATTTGGTAATTAACCATATACCAAAATAGTTTTTATCGTATTCAAAAATCATTTAATAAATAGGATTATGTTAGAATCTTTTGATTTATCAATAACTCAACCGATTTAGTTTTTCAAAAATTGTATAGTAATTTTCCAGAATATAAAAAAATAACTATTTATCTTTGACAATAAATCAATCTTTATTGTTAATAACAAATCACGTGTTCTATTGTTTTGTTGGAATCTAGCCACATGTAGACCGAAATATACGTGAGAACACTGCAAAATATCAGTACAAAATAAATTTAGAAATCAACTACAAAAATCTTATTGATATAACTACCACAATACTAAAATAGAATTGATATCTCAACATTAAAACAAATCCCTTCAATTTTTTATTCAATTGGTAAAGAGTCATATACCAAAAATAATCTATTCAAAGAGTTCAAAAATACATTTGATTTTATCAGTAATTGCATCGGATTAGTTTTTAAGAAATTCATATTGCGATTCACAATGTCATAACAAATCTCATATAAATTAATAGATTAGAAAGAAAATTTAAAATATGTATAATATACATTAATATAAATTATAAGAAATAATAAAATAATATTGATGTAATTAAAAATTAATATTTTTTAACTTCAAAATAATATATGTTCTAGTTTTTTTTTCAATTGAGTATTGATTATAATATTTGTCACAATTTTTCAACTTTAGTATAACTTATTTAGAAATCTAAATAATATATAATAATAAGATATGAGTAAAGAAAGATATGGAGAGAGAACAATATTCTGTGCCTATAAATCTGTATCTATGTAATGGACCAATCTATTTTGCCAAAGTTGGATCAATTTTTTCGGATAAATTTGGTAATATTGTTTGTATATTCAATTATCCATTCAAACATAATATAATGAATATTTATTGATATATTCTCCCATACTATTTTGGTAGGATAAAAGAAGGCCTATATCTTCATAGATTCAGGAAAAAAAAAAAAAAATCTTTGGTTATATATTAGCATCTTTATGCATGATAAATGGTAATATGCTTATTTTTAAATCACACTAATTTAAAATTCCCAAACACTCATTGCCCTTGCTCTGACAACAAAAACTCCAAAGTTGTGCATAGAAGAAAAAAATTTAGAAATATTCTATTGCATTTTTATGCAAATAGGGGCAAGGAAGTTAACTTACATAAAGATTCAACTTAAATGATAGTATTATTATTATTTTTAAATCACACTAATTTAATTAATAATATTAATTCATTAATTCATGATTAATCTTTATTTGGTAATATATTGGCATATTTATACATAATATTTTAACTTACATAAATATGGTAATATGCTTATTTTTGGATCACATTAATTTAGAATTCCCAAACACGCATTGCCCTTGCTCTGCTAACATAAACTCCAAATTTGTCACACAGAGTTTCTTGCATAGAAGAAAAAAATTTAGAAAGATTCTATTGCATTTTTATGCAAACTAGTGATTGATTCACTGCACATGCACACATATATATTACAAAGTATTATAAATTATGTGTATATATAACATTAAAGTTATAAAATAGATATGTATATATCACATTTTATAAATTATATTATTAATAAATGAATAATATAGATACAAATTATGCAATTATACATGAATTTTTATATTGATTGCATAAAATATAATACATAACATATTTTTTGTTACTTTGAGGAATCATGACCAAGTAATTACATAGAAGAATATTAAAATAATAATATTTATTATTATTAGTATTATTATTATATAAATTGTATAAGGAATATTTTCATCGCATTTAAGTTAATTATATGATTAAAAAACTAATATAACCTTTAGAATAAACTATTATAACTTTTCTGATTATTGTAACTTACAAATAACATTTAATGTAAATTCTAATTAGTTGATTTTACTAATAACTATTGTATGATGGAATAATTAATAGAATATGATTACACTTAATTAATATAAAATACAACGGTTTTACCATACATAATTGAAAATTTGGGAGGAAATTTTTTTGTCATTTGCATTAATTTAATAGCAAAAAATTATATAGATAAAAAAAAATTGTACTATCTTTTGGAGGGAAAACTATTGAGGTTTTATTAATTGCTTTGCTAGCAATTACACATATATATATATATATATATATATATATATATATAGATACGGGGCAAGGAAGTTACTTTACATGCAAATTTTACATAAAATTTACACATACAGATTCTATTGCATTTTGATGACTGATGAGTAAAAAAAAGATTCAATGACTATTAGTAACATACACGCCGGCCTATTATTTCCCAATAGATGGAAAACTCTATTTTGTGCTATCAGACGTATAAGCAATAATCTTAGTTTAAAAATATTAGTTTATGAATTGAAATAAATTTCATTTTTTTTCAATTGATTTGCAAAATTATAAATTTTTAATTAATTAATAACTTACTAAAAAAATAGTTATTGAACCATATTTCCCCGCGAGTCACATGGGTTTAACACTAGTTATTAATAATATTTGAATATGTTAAATTTTCATTATCCTAAATTATAAATAGGAACTCTAAAATGACAACTATTTTATATCGAGTGAAATAAACATATAACTCATTTACTTAATTATTATATATTATAAATAAAAGAAAAAAATAATATCAATATTCAAAAGGAATGCGAATGAAGCTATCCTTTTCCTACTAAATTTATGGTATGATCTATATCTTGACGTAGAGCATCTATAATGTATTGGTCTAGTTTTACTTATGTAGTATGTAAATAAATCCAAGTCTAGGTTGACATGGATAAAGCTTAATAAATTTAATTATATTCACTCCAATGCAAAGAGACTAAGGCTCTACTTGGGTCTAAAATATACTTAAGGGGAGATTGATTCTCTTTTTATTGGTGTCACGTCAGCAAGACCCAGTTTACTTGCACTCGCATTGGAGAATATATTTTTTTAGACCGAGTCTAATTCCTAAGTGGCATATGTGCTTTTTTGAACTCAACTGCTATTCACCGCCCCCCTTTTACTAGTCACCGCCCCCCCCCCCATTTACTCTTTTGCCCTTAACTCTTTTTCAGACTCTATCTCTCTAAATTTCCGAACTTCAACGAACGATTCGAGCATCGAAAAAAATCCAAAAAAATGTCGAAAAAATCCTACGGCATCGGCAAAGGACTCTTCTCCAACAAGGTAATTTTTTTTTTTTTACGCTGGCTCGATTTTTTAAATTTATTTTTTGAATCTGACCGGTCGTCCGGCCGTCGTATAAATGCTTATAATAATAATATTATAAGAAATAATAATAATAATTTGTAATGATAATTATAATTAAATATAATAATAATTATAAATTAGTATTAATTATAATAATTTAACTAAAAAATTATAATAACTATTATAAATCTCAACAATTATAATTATAATAATATTTAATAAAATTTATATATGAAAAGGAAAATGAATTATAATCTATTTTAATAGTTATTAGAATAATCATTAGATATGGAAAAATTCAATAATTATATTTCTGATTCAGGGTGTTGGCAGACTTGGACAATCTAATGCCAGGGACCACGACGAGGCGTACGATGACTATTATGATGGTTCTGGCACCCGACACACTAGAAGTCGGGGTGTCAATGCGTCCGTTCGTCGGGAGAGGGACATGGAAAGGCAGGCGTTGATCGATGAGGCTCGGAGGGTACAACTTCGTCAGGCTAGCCAGAGTTCCCGCCCCCCCGCACCAGTGCCAACTGGTCCGCAGGGATATCATTTCGAGGGCCGGCCAGATAGTTCGCGACCCCACGGAGTCCTCCCGTACGGCGAACATGGGTTTTATTATCCTGGCCAAGCGGGCAGTTCGATGCCCCCGACACTAGGACCGTACGATCAGCCGGGATGTGCTTTTCCCCTCTACGCAGGGAAGTCGATACCCCCCCGCGCACGCGTACCATTACCTTATGGTCAGCAGGGTTATGCTGATGATGAGTCGTACGGCGAGAGAGAGCCGGGTCCAGAGGACTATGACTCAGACGACTCTTCATATGATCAGGACCACGCACAGCCTACGGGTCCTAACCACCCTGGTCCTCCTGTACAGCCTGTTCGTCCGGTACAGCCGGTTCTACCGCATGTTCGTTCGGTACAGGCTGTTCGTCCTACACAGGCTGCTCCTCAACGACAGGCTGGGGGGCGTTTTGGCCCATCTGCATCCTCATCAAGTAAATAATTTACGTATTTATTGTTGTTTAACATAAATTATTTTCACTTAATCATAACAAATTATCGGTACTGTTAGAAAAGTATTATCGGCCTGCTCCTCAACTACGGTATAATTATTTTGTAATTTAGATGAACCATACAATTAATTAGTTAGAAAATTATTATAATTATTTTTATTATTGTTATAATCAATTAGTAGTAATGTTACATAATAAATTAGTTTCATTATATTTTATTAATGTAAAACGTAACGTTTGTACAGTAATTGAAAAAAAAAATGGGAAACTTATGAAATATGTTTTCTTAAATATATTTTATTTAATGCATCTGCCAGCAAGTCAATATATACAGATATGTTGTATTTTAATGCAGGTACTAGCAAACGAGTTAGGACCGATGATGGTGCACCCTGAATCGTTAAAGGCCCAGTGCCCGGTGGGCCCATTGATGGGAGTGTCATCCCTAGCTTTCTAGGGCACGTCGCCTCCCGCATGTGGAGTGGGAATTTGAGGGGCCGCTGAAATGCCACAACAGACTGAGAGCGATCGAGAATCTGAAGGCTTAGCGTGAAGAGATGTATTCCGATGCGACAGCTCTTCTCGACCAGACCGGGCTGTCATATTTGGTCGACTCCATGTACACCCACTTAGACACCCCACTCCTTTTTGCTTTTGTGGAGCGATGGCAGCCGGATACTAACTCGTTTCACCTGCCTTTTGGTGAAATGAGCATCATGCTGCACGACGTCCGGGCCATTTTGGGCGTTCCAGTGGAGGGAGTCGTGGTCGCTGAGGACCCGAATTCGGACGCCTGCCATGGGCTCTGCATGTCGATACTTTCGGTCACCAAGGGCGAACTCATGAGTTCGTTCTGGCAGCGTGGTTCGATGTCCGAAGCCGCCATTTTAGGGGCATTCAGGGGGAAACGCCGGCCGAATAGGGATGAGGCGGGTGCCTGGATGTGGGTGATGCTGGCTACCACATTGTTCGTCGACAAGAGTGGTAGTAGAGTGACCCCCAAGCTCCTGCACGAGGTGCTCGACGGCTTGGATTTGATTGGGGGTGGTTACTCATGGGGATCGGCTACGCTGGCATACATGTACAGACAGCTAGTTATTGCCAGCCGAGGGGACTCTGCCCAGATGTCGGGCTGCTTGACTCTTCTGCAGTCTTGGATATATGAGTATTTCCCCGATTTTCGACCCCGGGGGCGTCTACCCATCGGTCCTGACTGTCTCGCACGATCACGCTCGTGGAGCGTAGGGAATGCGCCACGGTCAGACGATCGGCTCACAGCCATCCGTCGGCGCCTCGACAGACTCACTGCCTCCGATGTACGTGAAGTTATTTTATTTAAATTTAGTTACCCGTTATTTAAAATAATATAAATATTTTTATAAATGCGCTTATGCAATTGTGAACAGATGCAATGGTTGCCATACGGCAGCTCCAGCCCAGATGCGATAGAGCCGAGGACTCTTTATAGCGGATTGATTTGATACCGCGATGTCGTCGAGCCGTACTTGCCTGCGCGGTGTCTGCGTCAGTTGGGGTATGTCCAGACTGTCCCTCCCACTACATACCTGTCAATCAGTGCAGTACGTGCTTGGGAGTCTAGGAACTACAAGGTTGAGCATTCTGAAGCTGCTGCAGTAGGTGCCTAGACCCAGTTCCCGATTTCTGGGACGGTCAATACCAATATGTTGGCCCACACCACACAGGATCGTGGGGAGGCGACTGAGGATTACATGCAGTGGTACAGTCGGGTTTCCCATCCGACTCTCATGGGCGAGGAGCTGCCGGACGAGAACGAGGTCCCAACGCGTGTCAATACCGCCTATGTAAGTTGGTTACTAAATTTTAATTAATGTTATTTCATTGCAATATTTTTTTTAATAAATTCTAATCTTATCTTTTTATTCTTCCATTTTTTTAGTGGGTGGACCGTCTTATAGGCATTACATCGACCATGCAGCAGTTTCTTAATGAATGTCCGGAGGCGGCGCAAGTCGAAGAAGATTTTGCTAAGTTTAAGTTGGATTACGACAATGCCCAATAATGATGTAATGAATGTTTTTTTTTAATTATTATTGTAAAACATTAAGTTGAATGATTTTTTTTTTTTTTTGGCTAATTTTTATTTGCTAAACTTAAGTTGAATGAGAAGCGTCACACCACAAGTGAATAATATCGTTCTTTTATTCAAAAAACTTTTGATTGAACAGTATACCACAATTGCAACCTAGACTGGTACTAAACCTCCCAACCCACAACCGATTGATCTCGGTAACGGAACCACATGTTATGAATAGGCGGTAATGGACAATCATCAGTCAAATCTAAACGAATGAAATGTGCTACGGTGCCAAGATGGCAAATGCCAATCTCACGACATGGTCCTCTAGCCGATGATCGTGCAGTGAGAGGCAACACTGTGTTGCTGAACCAGAGCTCAAATGAATGACAACCACATTAAATAGGGTCGCAACGGCGTAGAGGTCCTCCGGAACTTCGAACCAGTGAGCCCGTCCACAAGGGCCCTTGCCCCACCTTAGGCGACTGAGTCCGGCGTCGATATCTCTATAATAGATGTACTCGTACAATTCACGGTGATTGTCGACCTCATTCGCAATGCTGTCTGTTGCATCTGCCCAGTACTTCTAGTGACCATACACGTGACTTGCGATGACCCGAAATCCGCAGTTACCATCCGCATCCACATTCAGGTAACTCACTATGTAGTCCAACATATGCCAGGGGATACTTTTCCACATTGAAAATCTAAATATATTTGTCGGTTTAAACTCTGCAATAAATATCATAATAGTTTGACGTCATAATTTATATAATCATATAAATACTTTAATTAACGCTCAACCATGTTTAAAAAAAAATGTATGACCTTCATCCCCTTGTGACTGTTGAGAAGACGAACTTGTCTGTCCACGCGAAGAAGTGGTCGTACGGCTCGATTTCCGACCTCACGATCTATTGTTGTACTCAAAAGCAGATGGTTTACGCTTAGTTGAATTAGTTTTCTTGGGATGACCTCGCGGTCATCCTTAACCTCAGGTTCCGCATAATCCTGTTGGTCTGGGTAAAGATGACTGTACATGAACTGATTCACGTACCGCATCGTCGCGGGATCGCGGGTTTCAACCTCACTCACAAGGGTCTGAAAGAACTCCGCATCTGACCATGCAGCGTGGCTCGCCTGGCTCTGATGACCAGTCCCTACAAATATACGAGAAAAAAGTCAATGAATTAAACCAAATAATGTATTTTAATATAAAATTATAAATAAAACATTAATCTTAAATTACCTGGCTCTAATATCTCGAGCGTTCTCCAGAACTGGTGAATCATTCCGAGATCAATCGGAATGTCGAAATCAACTGCGTTACGGAGTAGACAGGCACAAAGAAGTCTATGAGTGAGCTGCAATACACAGCCGCAGCTAGTGTAAGCATCGGTGCCCAATTTGTGCATCCTCGTAAGCTCAGCGTCCAATAAACTCAGACAGTAATGCGAGACCCTCAGTATCACGCTCGCGAAAAGGATTCTCTTATACCGTGTATTCTTCTTAGATCTTGAGGCCTCAAGCGCCGTCCTGATAATACGTTACATAACGTTAGATTATAATTAATTAATGCAGTAATATAATAACGCATTTAAAAATTGCAGTACGTACTTGATTTCAGTCACTTGATTATCGATGTGCTTATTAATCTTCTGTCAAACTGTATCGAGCGCGCCGGTGGACGTCTGAAGCCACTCCTTCAACGCAGAGTGGGCACTCTCCACCCTACAGGAAGTTGTGTTTCCAAAATGTGTCACTCGATTGCTCCAAGCCTTCACAAACTTCTCGCGGTGCCCTAACCATGTGCCCTCCACATACCGTATGACCTCTGGAGACTTCGAATATTTTGCGTGCAGCTCGGCAACGGCATCGGTGTAGGCATCGAACGTACTGGCCTCTGCAATCGCCTTCCACGTACTGTGCATGAAAATCTCCGAGAATTTTTTACTCTTCCCAAATACTTTGTAGGCTCTGGCTTCCACATCCTTGTTAATGTGCCACGTGCAGAGTAAGTGGGCTGATTCTGGAAAATGCCTCTGAATAGGAGTGAGTAAACCCAACTCTCTGTCACTGACAACAACATAAGGATATACGCTTTGGCCTATCAGTAGTCTCAACTTCTCTAGAACCCAGTCGTAACTGGCCTCTTTCTCGTCCCTGATGAGCGCATACGCAATTAGGAAGTTCTGGTTGCACGGCGTCATCCCAATCATCTCGACCAACGACATCTTGTACCTGTGCAAATGAGACCAAGAAGACAAAAAATATAATCAAATAAAAGTTTACTTAATCAAACACGGGATTCATACTCATAAAGTATTTAGAAAGTAACATACATATTTGTTTTATCCGTGGAATCTATGCCGACATACCAGTGATATGTCCGGAATAGATTGATCGACGCAGGATGGGCCATGAATATATGCGTCAACGCTTTCGTGTTCGGATCGGATTCTGCATAAACTGTATACTCGCTGCTCACGGCCAAATGCTTAAGCTGGGAAGGAACGTCTCTACCGTCGGAACTATCTCTCCGCAGCTTATCTCTAAAGTTATATACCTGTCACCGATTAGCGTTAATTATAATGATTATTATAATTTAAAACAAAAAATTTATTATCTTAATAAATAAAAAAGTATATCAATGCGATTAATTTGATAAAAAAAATTATTAACTATCACAATAATAATACATTAGTAAATATAATAAAATTTATTAATTATTACAATAACTTTTACATATAAAAAATTACTAATTATCATAATTAACTTGAAAAAATTAAAACATATATTACAAGATATAAATATATATACCTGCCGCACATGAACGTTGTCTCCCGGATATAAATATATATATCCGTTGGTCTCCCGCTCAACTGGCGATGACCCTCAGGATACACAACAAATGCATGGTTATGGTAGCCTTTCTCGTCATTGCTACATCTACAGATCCTCCAGTATGGAGCGCCGGACACCTTTTTTACTTTGATCTCAAAATTGCAGCCGCACTTATTCGTTTTTGTCTTTCTAGAATTTCCGCCTGTGCCTCTGTACCGTTCGCCTCTATGGCACTTCAAAAGTCTGACCGTTTTCTTTTTGTGGCTCGAAATTATTAATAGGAAACCATTCAACATTGCCTGGTGTTTTGCAGCTTCAATAGCCTCTTGAGCACTATTATATAATGTACAGGTATCGAAACGCAGACTGTAATCAACACCATCTCCTCCAAAATCTTCCCATGACTCCTGCTATATAATACAATATTTATATTTTTAATGTTAAATTAAGATAATTAATTCTAGCATGTAACATAATAATTTGTAACTCATAACATGATATTATCTAACGTCCAATTTATATAATTTGTAACTTCTAACACAATCACGATAATATCTAACGTCCAATTTATATTATAATCAACATGTAACATAATAATTTGTAACTCTTAACACGATAAACGTCCAATTTATAGCATAATCAAGTATAAAATGTAACATAATAATTTATAACATAATAATATAGTCCAATTTATAACATAATTATTTCGAATATACAACATAATGATTTAAAAAAAAAAAAAAAATGAAAAAAAAAAAAAAATGTTCGGCCGGCCGAACCGGTTCCGACCGGCCGTCGTTTTCGGACGGCTTTTTAGCCGTCCGGCCGGCCGGTTCGGACATGGCCAGTCCGACCGGCCGTACTTTTCGGCCGGCTTTTAGCACGACCGGACCGGCCGGCTGGACGGCTTCAAAACCGTCCGGTTCCGGCGGCCGGACAGGCTAAAAGTCGTCCGGATCCGGCGGCCGGACACAAAATTTTTCGTACCTCCGAATTTGACGACATTTCACCGTACACTTTCCTCTGAAATGTTTAGAAAAAATGAGAAGGGCAAAATTGTCCAAGAGGAGCGGTGAGTAGTAAAATGGGGGGCGGTAAATAGTACCACCCTTTTTTGAATGAACTCAATGCATTGTAGATGCTCTTATCATTCGATCCCATCTGTTGCACTATCCTTTCTCCCTTCATGAGGCCATTCAACCTGTACGCAGTCTTCCTTTACTTAAATTCAAGTAACTACTATTTTATAGCGAGTGAAATAAACATATAACTCATTTATTTAATTATTATATATTATAAATAAAAATAATAATATCAATATTCAAAACAATTTTTATACTAATATACATGCAATTTATAATTATTGTAATGTACATCACAAGGGGTACATACTAGTTATATATTAGTAATGCTAAGGAGTCAACTGTTGGCTCCGTTACGGAGCCAACAACTAATGGGACAACTCCATGTGGGGCTGTCCCACATGACTCCAATGTGAGACAGCTCCATGTTGTTGGCTCCTTAGCATTACTGAGTATATATAAAAGAGATTGTTTGAATATTATTGTTTTATCAGTTTTGCTATGAAGTCAACAGTTGACTTGGAGCCAACCTTCTATATACAAGAAGTAAACCATACCATATACTCTGATTAATACTAATAATTTTATTAATATAGTATTGTTTATTTGTTGTATATAGAAAATTGGCTACTATGGAGCCAACTTGGCTCCATAACAAAACTGATTGTTTTATTACCTTTTATATAGGTTCCCGAAACGACACTGCAATCAAGTCGAGTATCATCCCATATTAATTGCAGCCCAAGCAAAGCATATAAATCCTCAGCATTGCCCACTTTTGTCCACCAACCCAACTCACAAAAGTATTTCCTCTCCCCCACAAAATGGGTAATCACCAACCGCCACCGGGTCAGCCCGATACCAGCCCGGCGATCCACCGTCTCATTCGCGCCGCCGACCACTACCTCCGCGAACGCAATTTCTCCCACTGCTGCAACTACGCCCTCCGCGCTCGCGACTCCGACCCGACCCATCCTGCCCCTACCTCTATCCTCGCCGTGGCCACCGTCCTCGCCGCCCCGACCCCACACAACTACTACGCCGTCCTCGGCCTCCCGCATTTCGAGCCCGACGCCGCTCGGATTCGGTACCGTTACAGAACCCTAGCCTCCAATCTGAACCCCAGTGTGAACTCCTACCCGTTCGCGGATGAGGCTCTGAAACTGGTTCTGACGGCGTGGTCCGTGTTGTCAAACCCTCAAGAAAGGGCAAGGTTCGACGAGGACCTGAGGAAGACCCTGTCAGCTTCTGATGGCGGCGATTGTGGTGCTGATACGTTCTGGACAATTTGCCCCTACTGTTATTACGTTTACGAATTCGAGAGGGCTTACGAGGATTGTTGTTTGAGGTGTTCGAACGAGAAGTGCAAAAGAGTGTTGCACGCGGTAGCTATTGGGGGACCTGGGCCGCCTCCTGACATGGTGGAGAAAGGTCAATACTGGTGTGCCGGGTTTATGCCGTTTGGGATTTCGGGTGGTGGTGGTGGTGGGGAGAAGTTGTGGTCCCCATTTGAGCCAGCTTGTAATATGGGCGATCAAAATGCTGCTGGTAATGGAAAAGGGGCTGTGATTGATGTTTCTGATGATGAGATGTTGGGAAGGGAAGGTGATGAAACAGTAGGTAGGGAGTTTCAGGATCTCAGCCATGGAAAGAGGATGAAATTCGAAGTGGAAGCTAGTGAAAATGGTGATATGAAAGATGTCAATGGCGAAGGACTTGTGAGAGAGAATGAGATTAGACAAATGGAGAGGGGTGTGAAGGAGGGAAGAATGATGAGGGAAAAATCTGTCCCATGGAACTCGAAGAAGCTTATGGGCAGAGGAGTGAAGATCGATGAAAATCAGGCTAACTTGATTTTTGGATCTGGTGAAAGTGGAGATTCGAATGTGACCGAGAGCAGTGAAGAGGGTTTGGATCTTGTGTTTGGAGGTGAAATGAGCAATAGCGTTGAGATTGAGAGCGGGGTGGAGTTTTTCGAGGGGGATGACGATGTTTTGATAGGTCTGCAGGGGGATTTTGACTTTGGCAGCAAGGAGTGTTAGTTCTTAAATGATTGCCTAAAAGATGATTGTTGTAAATCTTTTCAGCTTTGATTCAAATGCCGATAGGGACTGACCAGGGATGGAGTAGTGCATTGGCTGCTTCTTTTTTGTTCATTGGTTCAGGAAAATTGTTGGTTAGAGATTCATGTTTTGAGTTCTATCTCTTGATTGCTTTTTTTGTAAACAGGATAGCAGTGATAGCAGTATTATGGACTAGCTCCCCCTTGAGTTTGATTCTGATGTCAATCAAGAAGTTGTGAATGTTGATGAGGCAGTTGCAGTGGTACTAATTCTTGGTTCTTTTTGTTAAATATTGTTTATGCTATTGTTTTCTGTTGTTTTTATTTTCTTTGAACTTGTATCATGGTGGAATTTAATTGTCTGGCATGCTTTGATTTTCCGGTGCACGATTGAACAATATGTTAATTCACAGCTTTTTCTGGATCGAATCTGGTACTATGATTTGGAGTTGCATTAAGGGATTACTTTATCTAATAGAGTATTGAAATTCACACAGATGATATTCCATAGCTGGCCTTATATGAACTGTTTTTCCACTTTTCAGTATTATCGACTCGTATTGTATGTCCCTTTTGAAATTGAATTTCAGAAATGTTGATAGTGTTTGTACTATTTAATCATCGACTCTTGGGTGTTATGTCTCGAGGATCCTGTCTGGGTTTGCATCTTCATCATCTATGCATAGAGCCACATTCTGCAATGTCACTGTTTGTTAAGCTATAGGTAATTTTCTTTCCATCATCTCTGTACAGCTAATCTGAATCTGTCCAATAGTTAGTGACATATTCGAATCTAGTAAGTTTCTTCTGAGTCTGAACCTGCTGGTTTATAGTGTGTGATGACTCGCCTAGTTTAATTTTATTGTACTACTCTGCCTTATTCTGATAATCTGGACAATGTTCTGCGTACTTGTTGACTTTGATCACTATATTTACTTGAGTTTTCTAAAATTAGAACACTCAATGAGGTTTCTGTTGGTAGCCTGGCAGCATAATAAATTATAACTGGTACGATGGCTGTTCTTAGTTTCTTCAGTTTCCTTAGGCACATCTATTATTACACTGAATCTTGTCAGTGTGCATTATGTTTCTGTTATATAAATGGCCATTCAAGGTGAATTAGAACTGTATCTCATGCCTCCTTGATTTGAGTATTGCCTAATCTATAATTCTCCTCTTTGATGACTAATATCCTTACAGCGGACATATATTTTGTATTTTTTGCTGCAATATCTTGGGTTACTTGCATATTCTGCCGGTTTCTCGATATTCTGGACTTAAATGACAGGGTTCTTTTATCCCCTTTGACTTTTCACGATAAATTGGACAAACTCAAGNAGTCATTTTTTATTGATCAATCCAAATTGTCTCCTAAGTTTATAATTGCCTCAAAAGGTCCAATATCTATACATTATTGAACCTTTATTTAAAAGTCAAGAAGAGATATTGAACAGTCTTGAAAAATGCTTCTTGTATATCTTGCGCAATTAGATCATCCCATTAGTATTTATACTTGTAAGTTGTAGTTTGATGATAAGTTAGCTGCATTAGGGTTGGGTGAACAACCATTCGTGGTGTATCGTGTATATGTCTTCTCTTCATCTACGAAAGAAGAAAAACTTTGTTTTGTAGTGATAATTTTGTAATGATAATACCAACCATTCGTGGTGTATCGTTTATATGTCTTCTCTTCATCTACGAAAGAAGAAAAACTTTGTTTTGTAGTGATAATTTTGTAATGATAATACCAAAACATTAAGTTGGCTCAATCGAAGAAAAAAATCCAAAAGTTCTTTTGTTTTGTAGTGATAATTTTGTAATGATAATACCAAAACATCGAGTTGACTCAATCGGTATGTTAATCCTTACGAGCCTCTTGAATCCTCTCTTTACCTATTTTTCTTTAATTTGATGAGCCTGGGTAGTATAGGTAGTTGGTCAGTGTAAAAATCTGGATTTCTCTAGAATTTATTTATGGTCACATGCAAGATGCAACCAATTTATTCTGTCATTGTTTGCTGTGGTTTAAATTCGTGCTCGTGCAGTTGGCATTTGCTTCTTGCAACCTTCAGAGTAGTCACCAATTACCCCCGGCTTAGCAGTTTACAAATTACATCATTTAATTATTACTATTATTATTATTATTTTGTAAATAACCTTAATATGCATGGTAATGTTATACTAATTAAATATGGTAATGTGGTAATGTAATATTATATTAATTGTTGATATTTTTCAAATGTGGTACTATGTAAATCGATATATTTAATAATTAATTAAAAAATTATCATTATTGTTTAAGCTACATAATTTATTTTATAAAATCAGAATACTTATTAGCTAATATTTTGAATTTACAGGAATCTAGAAAGATTTTTTATTTTTTTATTTTTAATCTTAATTTCTTTTCCTAATGAAATTATTGTAAATTATATTTTCATTGCTTACTATTGTAAATGAATTATAATGTTGTAAGATGAAAACTAGGAATATTCATAGTGTAGAAGGAATTTAATTTTGGGTAATTGTTCAATCAAATGTGTTTAATTATTATAGAAATTTAAATTCCAATACAACATCGCCGAAAAAAATTTAGGCTGATTGATTGGATTATTTGGCTATTTCATATAAATAAACACACAATGTGTTACATCTCTCTATCTGAATTTTTTTTTTNTTTGGTTAGTTACATTAATGAATAATATTAATGCATGTTAAATATTTATCATTCAATACAAAACAAAAAGACTACTTCTATAACTTTCGAAAATAATAATGAAATTATACGATAACAATTTTTAGAATAAAATAATAAAAATAATATATGGTGAACAAAAATAAGTAAACCTGTTAGTATTTCATTTATCAAGAAGTGTGTGTATATATATTAAAAATTTTACTTATATTAATATAAACAGGTTTGTGAGCTAACATATTGACTAACTTATAAGCTAGCCATAAGAGACTTAGGTTTAACGCTTTGGCAAAATAATAATAATAATAATAATAATAATAATAATAATAATAATAATAATAATAATAACAATAATAATGATGATGATGATGACAATAACAATGGTGAAAATAGGTGGAACATAAATGATGCGATCTTATTATTTTTTGGGGTTAAACGAATAGAATTTGCGAAACTTGGCCATTTAACATCTGTATTCCGTGAATCGCACGAGTTATATACTAGTATCTATAGAAAAATTCATATTTACTATACCACAAAATTTTTGCTTATTTAATATGAAAACTTCAAAAATGATTTGAATTTCAAACTTTGGAATGCTATATGAAATTACGGATAAAATCATTATGTTTTATTCAAAACATATCGTATAAACTGATTTAAAGAGATGAAATGTTATTCCCTAAATTATAGGATGCCATAATTTTCTTTATAAAATATTCTAAAACGTTGCAAGTTTTTTAAATACGACATAATGTATACTAGTTTTACCACGTGCATTTGCATGAAAAATAATATAATAAAAGAGAAAGTAACTAAAAATACAGAATAAAATAAAAATCATACAGGAAAAAAAAAGAAAACGAATCTATATATCACTAAACACTTCTTTATATGCAACAGTCGTGGTTTCCCCATCACAACAAATCATTATCGTTAACCCTCTTCGACTCTTGACTCTGGAATTTGATTTTTCAAAATATTTGATGTATCTTTGTAATATCACAAAAAAATATTTTTTTTATTATTGTATGACAACAATAGAAAATGGATATATTTTTAGTTATTCTTAATTAATTGTGAAATATATATTTATATGATATAAAAAATATATATTATCAATATAAAAAAAATATTTTGTATTTTCAGGACATGAAAAGATGTTACAGAAATGGGCACCATCCAAAATGAGATCTGTCAAAATAAATTGTACAATTGAAAGTTACATATTATTATTATTAAATGGTGAACATAATTTTATTAAATGAACACCTATTTTTATTAAATGAACTCATATTATTATTAAATGCTGGTTGAATAAAATTTATTGAAACTTGCCAGATATATATATATATTTATATATATATATATATCATTTACAACATATCATAAATAAATTTGAATATGGACGCGTTAGATGATTTAATTTTGAATATGAGATAATATTTATTTACGAGTGTAATATCTTATCTCCAACATATCACAAATAAATTTGAATATGCACGTGTTAGATGGCTTAAATAAACATATCATAAATAAAATGTTTGTCTCATTTTGTGGTTGTACTGTTAATCGAAAAAAATCAGATAAAGATGTTACATATAATAGTAATGATATGGGCAAAATTAATCATTTAAATATAACTTTACAATTTTGTTGTAAATTATTTTATTATGTTGTGTGTCACCATAATGTATTAGTTTAGTTTGTAATGTACTAATAACTGAAGGTTTCGATCTTAACAAGTACTAATAATTTTTATATTAAGTAAAAGTATGAGGTATTGAAGGCTTGACATGTGTCATTTTTTTATGACAAAAATGCCCATACGTTTACCTTTTTTTTACCGTTCTTGTCACTCAATTTACCCTCTTTTTCTCTCTCTCCACGTTACAGTTTTTTTGCTTGTTTTTTTCCTACGGTTTGTAGTCGTAGACTGCCTTTTAATAATTTTTTAATTGAGTCTGGCCAAACGACGCCGTTTGGTGAACGATTTAGCTTTAAATTTACGTAAGTAACCCTGTTGTAATTGGCTTTTGCGTGTTATCTTGGTCAATTCAATACCTCATAATGGAAAGAGGATTTTGTGGCCCGAAAATCTGGTGGGTGTCTTCGGCAGAATTTCTGTACACGCAATCGATTTTTCGTATCAGTTATAATTTTCTCCCAACTCACATATCCCAAATTGATAATGACCAGAAAAATTTGTTTGCCCTCATCCTCCATCCACGCCTCCTCTTCCTCCGACTTAGAGTTCGTCATCTCCACCGCCCCCGGAAATCAATCTCTGTAGCCGCCGACCTTTGGCCCACTGACGAGCTCTTCTACAAGGGCCACATCCTCCCCCTCCATCGGTCTCTCCAGGGTCTGCGCCCTCCTCCCGCTCCGACTGAGGTCTTCATTTCTCAAACCCTACCCAAACATAATTTTCTCCAACTCACCGCCGTCGCCGCACTCTCAATGGAATTGAACCCTTTTTCATCGTCTCTTTAAATTATTTCTTCTCTTGACACCCAAAACGGTGACAGCGGCTGAGTTCAGCTGACCGCGCTCATAGCCGGAGACAGCCGAAGGTTTCGGGCTGGTGGCGTTTGAGCGACGCGGTGGCCGGCGGCTCTGATTAGGTGGCATCTTAGATCTGCGGCGGGCCGGCGACTGAGAGCATCGAGCGGCACTGTGTTTGACGGCCGGTGAAGTCCGCATGGCAGAGATCGGCGACGCCAACTGAGAGATGCACGACTGTGAACCCCATTGGTAAGTTTTCTTCAGTTCAATTTTCTATTCCTTTGCTATTTAGGTATGCATATTTTCTTGAGGTGTTCTTATGAGCTTAACAATGCCAATTGTAATTTTTTTGATGTTACTGAATAAATGTAGTCCATGAAACTTACTTTCTCACATACTATTTTTCCGAAGGAAAAATACAATTGAGCTTTTGTTGGTTTTTCTACTTTTGCTATAGGTTGTGCATCCTATCCATGACCACGTGTTTTGTTTGGATGAGAAGCACAAAGAACAATTGAGGGAGGAATTTGGTAAGCTTTTTTTATTTTATTTATTTATCCCTGCATAATTGTGTATGTAAATAATTATTCAATCAGTGAATTTGCAAGAAATCTTATTATCTTTGAATTAAACGTTGAAACTTGGACATTTGAGAAACATCTTGCTCAGGCTGTGTTCATTCCTGCTGGCTGTCCTCATCAAGTGAGAAATAGACAAGTGAGCTCTAGGATAAAGTTGTAGATGTTAGAGATTCCGTTTTAAAATTTTTCTTCTTCTTTTATAGAGAAAAGTATACTTTATGAGTTGATAAATGTTTTAGGTGTGCACTTTGGCAATGCTTGAATGGATGATCATTCTGTAATTATTCTTATAATTTCAGTCACTCTGTTTCACAGATCTTTTACATCAATATATATAACTTATTCACATGTATTATAATTTAATCACTGCATTTATTTTTGTATTTTGAAATTTTGCTATCTGGAAATTTTCCAGTCATGTGAGGGGACTTGGGAAGAAGGAGAAGATGTAGAGGACATGTGGCTAAAGATGACAACATGTGTACGAAAGGTGGCTGCAGAAGTCCTTGGTGTGAGTAGGGGAGGCAAGCAGGAAGCGAAGGACTCTTGGTGGTGGAATGACGAGGTGCAAAGGGCCATTCAGGAGAAGAAGTAGTGTTTCAAGCGCCTCCACCTTGACAAGAGTGCAACCAACATTGAGAGCTATAAAATAGCGAGAAGGGATGCAAAGCGTGCCGTGAGTGTAGCGAAGGGTCAGGCCTATGATGACCTTTATCAGTGCCTAGGCACGAAGGAGGGGGAGAAGGACATTTATAGGATGGCTAAGATTTGGGAGAGGAAGACTAGGGACATCAACCAAATCAAATGCATTAAGGATGGGTCGGATCGGCCACTGGTGAAGGATGGGGAGATCAAGGACAGATGGCGAGAGTACTTCGACAAATTGTTTAATAGAGAGAGTGAGGGTCCTACCCTGGAGTTGGATGACTCATTTGAGGATACCAATAGATGCATGGTGAGAAGAATTCGGAAGGCAGAGATCGGAGAGGCTATGAAGAGGATGAAGGGAGGTAAAGCAATGGGCCCTGATGGTATCCCCATTGAGGTGTGGAGATGCTTGGGCGCCAGAGCGTTAGCATGGCTAACTAAACTTTTTAACCTCATTTTCCGGTCAAACAAGATGCCTGATGAATGGAAGAGAAGTACTTTAGTACCGATATTCAAGAACAAGGGAGATGTTCAAAGCTGTGGTAACTACCGTGGGATTAAGTTGATGAGCCATACGATGAAGCTCTGGGAGAGGGTTATCGAGCATCGCCTACGACGAGTGACGAGTGTGACCCAAAACCAATTTGGGTTCATGCCTGGAAGGTCGACCATGCAGGCGATTTTCCTAATACGTCAGCTGACGGAGAGATATAGGGACCAAAAGAAGGACTTGCACATGGTCTTTATCGACCTTGAGAAGGCTTATGACAGAGTTCCGAGAAATGTCATGTGGTGGGCCTTAGAAAAGCACAAAGTCCCATCTAAGTACATTACCCTCATTAAGGATATGTACAAGGATGCGATGACGTGTGTCCGAACATGTGGGGGCGACACCAGCGACTTCCCAATTAAAATAGGACTACACCAGGGGTCAGCATTGAGCCCTTATCTATTTGCCTTGGTGATGGACGAGGTCACAAGGGACATACAAGGTGATATCCCTTGGTGTATGCTCTTTGCTGATGATGTGGTGCTAGTTGACGAGAGTAGAGCAGGGGTAAATAGGAAGTTGGAGCTGTGGAAGGACGCGTTAGAGTCGAAAGGCTTCAGACTTAGTAGGACGAAGACCGAGTACATGACGTGCGCTTTCAGCATGGCTTCACATGATGATGGTGACGTTACCCTTGACGGGCAAGTGGTGGCCAAGAAGGAGACTTTTGGAATCGATGCTACAAAAGGATGGCGGCATTGATGCTGATGTTAGGCATAGAATTGCAGCCGGTTGGTTGAAATGGCGTCAGGCGTCGGGCGTTCTCTATGATAAGAGGGTGCCTCAAAGGCTAAAAGGTAAGTTCTATAGGATGGCGATGCTATACGGTGCTGAATGTTGGCCTACAAAAAGGCAACATGTCCAACAACTAAGTGTAGCAGAGATGCATATGTTGCGTTGGTTCTGTGGGCACACAAGAAGGAATAGAATCCGGAATGAGGATATTCGAGATAGGGTCGGGGTGGCCCCAATTGAGGAGAAATTGGTTCAACATCGGCTGAGGTGGTTCGGACATGTCCAACGGAGGCCTCCTGATGCACCGGTGCGAAGGGGAGTTCTACAGCGGGCCGAGGATGTTAAGAGAGGCAGAGGTCGGCCTAAACTCACTTGGAAAGAGTCGGTTAAGAGAGACCTTAAAGATTGGAATATATCCAAGGATTTAACGGTGGATAGGAGCGCTTGGAGGCTCGCTATCAACGTGGCAGAACCGTGACTTTTGCTCCTTTCTCTCTCTCTCTCTCTCTTTTTTTTTTCCTTTTTTTTTTTTTTTTTCGATCTCTTCCTTTTGGTTCGAGTCTTTTTGTGTTTCTCTTGGGTTTCATCTCTAGCCTACCCCGACTTGTTTGGGACTAAAGGCTATGTTGTTGTTGTTGTTGGAAATTTTCCAGTCATGCACTAAAGTAGGGGTGGACTTTGTTTCATCTGATAATGTTCAAGAACGCATTCAATTGACACGAGAGTTCCAGAAGCTTCAGGGCTGCTTGTGGTTTGTTATGTCGCTTTTCCATATGTTGTTTCACAGAATTCACGATTTTTTTACTATATAAGGGTTACAATCTAATTTCAGATAACTACTTTTGGAGCTCGACGACTCGCTGAGGTTCTCTTATTTAAGAGGTTGGGTTTTTTGCTGAAGGTGTCAAACTATTTTGCTGAATCTGCCACTTGGTATGGTTTAGTTTTGAATTTATGGGCATAATTAAGCTTGACTGTTGGAGTTTCTTATTCCGATTGAAACTGGGGCATTGGAATTCACCTCATGCTATTCAGGCAACGCATGCAGTGGGTCAGCTCGATAATGTCTATTTTGTTATGACTTCCCTTCCAACCTAGACTTGCTTTCTTTCTTTCTTTACATGTGTACCTAAAACTTTATTCAAAATACTAATACAGTTGCAGATGTTATTTATTAGCCTTTTACTATTAGGCCAAAACTCAAGAATTTCCATATTTACAAAAGAAAATATTTGCAGTCAAGTATATTTATTTTTCATGTTAGTAAGAGAGGGGCAGGTCGGAGTGCATACTCTGGTTGTTGGAGCCCGACAACATCAACGACGGGTCACAATCTAGGCGGATCGAAGGATTTCATGGGGGTTACTATACTTGTCGGAATCCCGATTCTCTTAGACGGAATCTTAAGCCTCTCCGCCGGAATCTCAATCCTAATTTTAAGCTGAGTTATATAATGATTTTAATACTTTTACAATTTAGCCAAAACTATTCGCGTTGATGGGTTAGGGTTTCTATGGATTAGCATTTTTTTTTATAAATAATTTTAATACTTATAATATTCTATCTTTAATTTCATGTTGAGAGTCTGCATTCTAAGTTTGGGTGGTACGAATATTATGCTCAGAAAATGACAATTGAAATGTGTGGATCCATATGGAGAAGACCTTGTTGGCCCGAGAAGGAAGATGGTGAGTTGGTGACAGAGAAGCTGGAAAGGATTTTTCAGGTGGAGCACGGTTAGAGGGTACAAATCAAATTTCTGAAATCTTAAAACATGACTAGTTTTATAAATTGATTAGTTTTAGTTCATGGTTTGACCCATAATTTTTTTTTTCTGTTATGGTTTGATGCAAGGCCACAAATCCTCGCCGACGCCTCACAGACGTTAGTTCACAATTCGCAGGTTGTTTTTTTTTCTCAGCTCTGCCTCGCCGCGTATCATCTTGGAGCAGCCCGTCCACAGCCGTCTAATGCCGTGAGTTAATTTCCCCTCCCATCGCTGTAAAAAGTGTAGAACGACGACGTTTTCAGTTTTGTGATTATTTGGAAATTCATGAATACAGGATTTGTGGAGGAGATGAACAAAGCCAAGAAGCTGAATAAGTTCGTGTAGGAGGTGAAGATGGTCGATCGTTTTGAAATTTTAATAATTTTTTGGGATTTGAAATTTAAGTACCGGTTGCTTTTGGAACGATTTAAGAGTTCTTCTGGGGGGTTGTGTTCATGATGATAAGTTGATGTGAATTTTATGTTCTGAAGTGTTTTTCTGTTCTGATGAGTGTTTTGCTTGGGTGTTTTATTTACTCAACAGAGGTGATCGAATTCTGGTGGTTTTCTGGCTACATGTTCATTGTGCGTGGCAAAATGTACAAATGAGAAGACGAAGGGAGATGGTGGAGAGCTCAATGAAAGAGAAATTGGGCAGTGGAGAAATCGGTCGGCGGAGATGTAGAAGAGAAATTAGGCATCAAAGCTCGCGGAGAGCTCGCAGAGGCAGACAAATATAAGACCTGGATGGTGGGTGGCTCACGACGGCGGAGGAGATGCTGGAAATCTTGCGGCACAAGAGATGGTGCAAAACTCGTGGGTATTCTTGTGGGTTGGTGGCTGAAAATTGTTTTTTTTTTTTTTTTNATTTTAACTCTCGGAATTTTTTGCATGATTAGAGAATTAGGTTATGTGGATTTATTTTCTTGAGAAAAGTGCTCCGCGAAGGCACCACAGAAATGTGGATATAATTCAACAAATTAGTTTTCTGTTGACGATACCGCCTAGCATGGGATACATACATAACCTGTTGAATTTGTACTATTGCTATGATGTCGAAGGCACCACAGAAATGTTGAGCAAATGCATTGTCGAGGTTTGTTTCAGATGTTCAATATCGATGTGTGTAATTCCCCCTTATGGAAGTGGATTATAAGCCTATGTGGTGTTTCTTTACTGTGTTGTATTACAAATTGCTTGAACATCTGTGAATGTCGTTTTGATGATCTATGAAAACTATCAAATTTGTTTTCCGCATTTCAAGTGAGTGTTCTAGGTGTTAGTAAAACTGATTAATTTTATCGAACAAACCAGTTTTCTGTTGACGATAGCGCCTAGCATGGCATACGTACAAAATTCGTTGAGTTTTGTACTATTGTGATGATGTCGAAGGCACCATTCGAACACTGAGTAAAGGCGTAGCCGAGGTTTGTATTCAAACATTCAATATAGATGTGTATAACCTAGTCTGATGAAATTAAGTTACAAATATATTATTGTGTATTTTAAAATTTTGACAAATATTGGTAATAATTATAGACTGGACTAGAGTTGGCTGTGCGTGCACATCCATCTGGCCAACTAGTATATATATATAATATTGTTATGCACAACAAAATATTTATAATAAGTAATACTTTATTTTAATTTTTATTTATATTATTAAATTTAAATTTTGTGCAATATTTAATATAATTAAATTAACTTCGCCCGTGCATGTACACGGGTAAAAGTGTTCTTGAGTTCGAGCGGGGGTAGCATTCCGGTCTTAAGCAAAGCGCCATATGTCTTGTTCAGTCAGTTGCATATCGGATACGAGTATATTATAATAATGTATTGGTAAGGGAAGATAGAGATAAATATTTTTGTGAGTATTATTGATTGCTAGTGTTTGAATATGTTAAATTTTCATTTATTTAATTCTAGACAAAAACTCTAGAATGACAATTATTTTGTAATGGATAAAATACACATATTAATTATATATTAAACTAGTATATATCATAAAAATAAAATAAAAGGCATAAATTAATATTATTATTCAAAACTAATTTTATATTAATCAATTTTTTTTATTGCTTTAATTTTTATAATTTATTAATATTGTCCAGTAGATCACAAGGGTTACAACTAGTATTGTTATTGANTTGTTTGCGAATATTATGATCCTTTTTTTCAGGTAATCTATTTGATTAATTTGTTTGAAACACGTGCAAATGAGGTTTAAAATATGAGACATCAATCTATTAGTATCCTGATATTTTGGTAACCAAATTGCTTAATTATGGTACAAATAATTCTTTAAACGTTCAACTTTTGAAAATATCAATTTGCAACAAATCCAAAATCCTTACCTTATATTTGGTAAAATCAAAATCCATTAATTTTCAAGAAAAAAAAACCCTTAATCTATCATTATATAAAAAGAATAACATTTTTACAAATTTAGAAAGGTTTTCCCGCCATTATCATTAAATGTATCCTATATATAGTTATTGTTGGACAATTTTGATAAGGAAAAAAAATCGGCAGCTTAATTGTGTATATATCTGTTTTTCTTTTTCCTGTTTTTTTTGGTACTCAAAACGGTGACAGTAAATATTAGTATTTCTTTTACAAAAAAATCGGTAGCTTAATTGTGTATATATCTTTTTCTTTTTCCTATTTTTTAGGTATGCAAATTCCAATCTGTTCAAAGTTTATTCATAGCATAAATCTACACGAGTTTATCTCTTATATGTTACAAAATCCCATTACATAAAAAATAAAACACGACTCGTCGGGCGCTGCTAATTTTCATGGTCTAAATAACTATTTTTACATATATTATAAACTAACAATACATACTCGATAACAACGTAAAAAGTATAGTAATAATTTTGAAATTGTGTGTAATCAAAGGTCTAATTACTATTTTTACATATATTATAAACTAACAATACATACTCGATAACAACGTAAAAAGTATAGTAATAATTTTGAAATTGTGTGTAATTAAATTTTGTTAGATGGAATAACGCATTGAATGTCTTTATTAAATTAGGCTTAAAATATTTTAGATACTTTAAACAAATTGTTTAGACATTTTTTTACATATTCGTCTATATATATGTATGTATATATATATATACACACACATATACATAATTGATGTTAAATTTAAATATTTGTAGACATGTTTTCTTTAGTTTAGAAAAAACTTTTTTACACAATGTTAAATTCAAATGTTTTTAGATATGTTTTCCTTCTAAAATTGTTTAGAAAAATTGTAGGTGACTTCACTTATTTCAAAAATAATATAGAACATTTTGAATACTTTTACATATACTAATATAATATTTTAGGCGTTTTAATATTAAACATCCAAATTTTATATTCTCTTATACAAAATAATGCAAATTTTATATTCTCTTATACAAAATAATTTTACATTGTTTGACCCCGAATCTTTAATTTATAATTATTAAGTATTGTTTATCCTCCTCTTTAATTTATAATTATTTTTTTCTTCATCTTTTTAAATATGACTCAAACTCGAGGTCTATTTATAGTATTGTTGATTTAATATTGTTTCTGTGCATCGCACGAGGTACACACTAGTTTGTCAATAAAGAGAAGCAAAACTAAAATACATAAAAAATGAGAAGAAAAAATAAAAAAACAATTCCAACTTTGACCAAGTCTGGTAATTAATCGAATGACGAGAGACACGGAAGGTTGTCAATGGCTGCAGGTGGGAAACAGACATAAAAGTTGTTCCTTTTCTTGCGACCCCTATTAAACACATATTAACAGTGATAATTAATTAAAATGTGATTTTCTTTATTATTTTTCATCCGCATGCATCAAACTGCACGATAAAAAAGGGGGGGAAATAGAGCAAGTCTTTCTTCTTGATATTCGAATGGAATTTAGTAATGTGTGTTAATTTAATTTGGGCAACAAAGTCCAACATCACATACTTGAAGACATTGATGAGCAATTATAATAAACACTTACTCATGTTCGTTATGTTACAAGGATATACCCGTCATGATGAGGTTGATTGTCCGTTCTCGTGTCACGCTCAATTATAAAACACAACTGATGGTTGATTAATCCCATCTCCATATATTTCACTTGTCAATTGTTATTCATCACCTTTTACTCGCATATATTATCTTATTATCTGCAATTGTAATTTTCGTCTTTTCATATTAATTGCAATGTGAAGACGTCAATTTGAGCTTGCTCGATCTGTTCAATTGCGACCTTTTATTAAAACGTCCTATTCTTTGATTCATTCGTGAAAAAGGTTTCCCTATAATCAGCGGTTCGTGTCCCCCGAAAAACTAGAACTTTAAAGAAAAATTATTTTGATTCAACCACCCACAAAACCCCAACAAACGAAGCGCCATGAGTCTTTTAGACCGCAAACCAGTGTAGCTACAACCTTCCTCAGTGAGAAGGTCAATATAGTTATAGGTACATACATTGCATATTCTAGGATATGATTTTTCACATAAGAATTAATGAGTTATGGACTTATGGATACTTCTATTTTGATATCATAATGACTCACTAGTACAACACCCGTGCATTACACGGTGAAATGTATACTATTAGGCTCCGTTTGTTTTGAGGGATTTAAAATCCCTTAATTTCAAATTTTTTGAAATACAATTTTTTTTACTTGCACACTCATTGAATGGATGTGTTGAAAATATTATAAATAAATTGTCTAGTTCGCACCGATGGTGTTGACTCGCGGTGGTGATGAACCTAAATAATCGCGGACGGCGTGGTTGTCAACGGTGACAAACAGTGGATTTCAAATGACTAGGTTTTATGAGTCATTTCAAATCCTTCAAAATAATGACTAAAAAACATCTAGCATGAATTTGAAATCCTCCAACTTTCATTATCATCCCAACATGCATGAGCATTTGAACTTGTAAATTTGAAATCTATGGATTTCAAATCCCTCAATAAATCCCTCAAAACAAACGGAGCCTTAGAGTTTTAGAACACGCAACTTGTGTAAGAACACGAATTGTAACAATTTAAGAAACCACACAAGAATAGTAGAAATAGCGGAAGCACAACAAATATAAAAACTCTTCAGGGAGCGTCCCACTAATCCTCAGAGCTCTTTCATCGATAACTCGATTGTGCACACGTACATAGTTTTGGACTTATGACAGCTAGAACTCCCTTCTAGCTTAGCCTCAACTACGTTCGAATCTACCAACTACTTCTCTGGACACGTCTCGTGAACTTATAACTACTCTCGATCCCTCGAGCAAAACTTGGTTCAGATCAAAAAGTGTTTCAATGAAATAAAACAAAAACTAACACAAGAACAACTTCAGTGTTCAGATGCTGTAAGAACATCATAGCACTGAATTGTGAACAAAAACGAAAAATAGCAAAAGACTTGAATCACAATTGAAGCTTGAATGCGGTGAATGAATGGAGTTTCAACACCCTTTAATTGTTCTTCAAATAGGGTATATATACAAAGGTTGGTTGTCCACGGTCAGTCGTACGGGGGAGCTGAGGAGGGGGAGGGGGGTGGTGGTGGTGGTGGTGGTGGTGGTGTGGGAGGTCAGGATGTATCCTCAGGTTTGTCTATGGTAGATGGTAATTTTCCAGCTCGCTCCAACTGATTTTACCTTCAGGATTGTCAACCAACTCGAAATAATAGATTTTGGCTAACGGTTTAAAAGGGAGGTCAAGTGTTTCTAGAGTAGAAGAAGATTTATTCAGGATTTTGTTTTGGTTTATACTACTGTCCGTGGCCGAATTTTGAGATATTGTTAAGAAAAGAAAGGAGAGAGAGAGAGAGAGAGAGAGAGAGAGAGAGGGAGAGAGAGAGGGAGAGGATGAACAGACAAAGAGTTAGATCGATGAATGGAGATTATAAAAAAAAGGGAGAGCAAAAGAAGGGAAGAAGAAGGGGGAAAGTTAGAAGGACATACATATATCTTGTTTGATGTCGAGCTCCAGATGTTTGTGCAAGTCAAGGGAAAGGTAAGTGTGTCAAATATACAAAAGTGTATAAATGCCTAAGTTTGTTGGGAGCGCAGAAAGGGAAAATGGAGAAGGAGACATCCTTTTATAGATGAAGAAAAAAGCTAGGTCAAAGGTCGGTCACATAGGGATGTCAGATCGACGGTTACACCTATAGCATCCAAGGTCGGTTGGCCAAGCATCGTTCGATCTAGGTCCCACCTCAGCGTAAATCTACTGTAAAGCCTCGATATGTGAAACATCATAGGCACTCGAGTATTTTGCCTCAATGCACGAAAAGATGTCTGCATTTAAGTGTGCTTCACGCCAGCACCTGCTGCATTTAATGTTGGTAGCATGATCCTTGAATTTGCATTTAATGCTCGACGGACCCACTTCGAGATATTTATTCATGACCACATGTGTTAGAGCTCGTGTTCTTATAAATAGGGGAGAGTAGACATAGTATGGACAACTCGGCTCTAGACCGGAGCAACCCCCGACTCAATCTAAGTCAGAGTTGGTCAAGTTGATTATGTCGGGTTAATCTCTCCATAAACGTTAGATCGACTCCACGACCTACTACCTGCCTGTTGGTCGAGCTAGTAGAGTAGGGAAGTTGAACTACTCAATGGGAAGACTTTTGGCCGAACTAAAGTAGGTAAGGTGCTCTTGGGAAACAAGGTAGTCTTCGGCAACAAGATAAGATATTTTTTGGCAACAAAGTAAGATATTTTTGGGGTAGCTTGGTATTCTTGAGCAACAAGTAACTATTTTCATATATAAAGAGTGAGCTATGGCCATATAGAAGGTTTTGATTTCTCTTATATTCATATCAATTATAATCACACACATCTTTCCGTATTGAGAGAAAAAATGACTTGATCGTCGGAGAGTTTACGTCATCGAGAAACCTCCCGACGCTTTTTCAGGTATTCCATTGGGCGAGTCTGGCCGATTTAGAGATCTTAAGAAGATCGGTGACATCAAACCAGAGTTATTTAACAGATCCCTATCAAATACACAAAATTGACACTTAGGTTCCAAAAATCTGCATATAAATAAGGAGGGAGGAGTTGTCTTTACGAAGTATCAGCAATTAGTTCGTTTTTAAAAAGTTACCTAAGAGCGCCCACAATGCTTTGGGTCTCTTACAAAAAAATCACATGTCATGTAAGAAATAGACATAGTCTATAAAAAAGTATTTCACAATGCAAATAAAAGTGGACCTAGTATAGCTTATGTGACAATAAAAAAAAGAGACCAAGCCCACTCTTGGGTCTATTTTGGACCCAAGTGTGAACCTTACAATAGTAATCATTTACTATTATTATATTTTTATTGGTTGTTAAGTATTCTAGACCTAGTACTTTTTTTTGCATTGGATAGATTTTAGATTTTTTAGCTTGAGTTTGTCCATATCATTATAGACTTAAGTCTATTTGTTTTACACATATGCAAAAAGAGACCCAAAACATTGTGGGTACTCTCAGACAGACTAGCTAAAATTCAAAAGTTGACAAAACAATCAACAATTTGTTATAAACAGCAAATCTATCCACAAAAATAAGCAATTTATATTTGTTCTCTTGACCAGGAAGACTTATCCAATCCTCAAAAACAACAGAATTTTCCTTAAAATCCTCTCCTTTTCGGTCCTCCCACCACAGTAGGACATGCTGCTTAACATTTATAAATTAAAAATCTAAAACTTCACATATATTATTATAAATGAAAAAAGCTCTTTTTAAATTGGTCTACAATTTTTCTCTTTAAAATAATCAAACAAGCGAAATAAAATCATATTTTTTTATTGAATATTCCTGGTCTGTGAAGTGATTTTGCTGATCACATGCATAGACTAGTCAGATGCTTACAAAAATATCAAAACGTGCAATTTTTTTAATCCGAATTTAAAGATGTGTGTGTTTGTGTGTGTGTCTTTGTAACAATTGTCCTCTCTTCACTATAAAAATGTTAGATTTGCTACTTAATTTTAATTAACAAGTAAGTTTGTCCACGCAAAAAACCTTACCTAGTTGACATATGCAATATCGGTCCATGCAAAAACTTCACAAATCTGTTGGTGCATTTATAATTTTCTGCTAATGGTGTGTTAATTCAAACAGTGTAATAATTTGCAGTAGTTTAGATAAGAAAAGATGTTTTCCTTCAATAACATACCCAATAATTATTATAAGTATGAAGTGGGGAGCTGTTCAGACTACTCTTATGACGACATTGTCGAGGGAGTTTTTGGTAATTCACCAGCTGACGAGGCAAAAGCATCGGCCGCCGCAAGCCATAGCCATAAGGAAGCCGAAAGGCGAAGAAGAAAGCGTATCAATAGCCACATCGCCACTCTCAAATCTCTTCTCCCAAATGCAATCAAGGTACGTACGTCTGCATGCGCGTAATTCGACTTACTTTAATTAATTTTGTTATAAATAAATGAAGTAATTTAAATTTGTGTGTGTGTCTGTGTTTTTTTTTAACTGCAGACGGACAAAGCTTCTTTACTAGGAGAGGCTGTCCGAACAGTACGAGAATTGAAGAAAAAAATCATGCACCAAATAACTCTTAATGATTCGTTTGTAATCCCGAGCGAAACAGACGAGCTCAAAGTCTGCTACGATTCGGGCCTGATTCAGGCAACAGTGTGTTGCGAGGACAGGCCCGATTTGATGTCGGGCTTGATTCGGGCCCTGGACTCGGTGGCGGCAAAGGTGGTTCGGGCCGAGATGTCGACGGTTGGTGGGAGGACAAAGATTGTTTTGTGGGTCCGTTTAGGCAGTAACGTTAACGAAAGCAGCTTCGCGAGTTTGGAGAGATTAAGGAGAGCTCTGAAACCGGTGATGGATCACGAGTAGACTCCGTTCGACATTTCCTTAATTATACAATGATTGAACTTTATGATTGGGTTTAATTTTGTGTGTTTCAGTATTGTGTTATGTGGTAACTCACTTTTTAGCTTTTGCAGAGATTGCAATTGAGTTACTCTATATTGTGTTGTGTAATCTTGCCACGAGAAAAGAGAATGGAAGAAAGTGTATTGGTTCATTTCTTCTTATTGTTAGTATTGCATTTAGTGTATTGTATTAAGAAATGTAAATTTCTTTATAATACTTAATTGCAGAAATCCTTCTCTTTTTCACCTGATAATGAGATAAATGTATATAAAGTTTGGCTGAGATGTGTCGGGTATCGGTATTCTGAGTTTACGAGTATTTTGAGGAAAACAAAAAGAAACAACCACCCTCTTTGCAAAAATCGACTTGGGTTGCCTATTGGAAAGAGTGGAATAAAACGGAATTCAAGGAGGTATGTAGAAAAAGGTCGGCTAACCGTCGGACTGAGGTAAATGCACCCGGTTCAGGAATGTTTGTCCACAGTGGAGGGTCCAAGTCGGCAGATAATCATGTGCAAGAGTTGGTAAATATTTACATGTGCATTAAAGAAACTTATTTTGTTATAGTCGTAATTCTTTTTCATCTACATTAAAGAAACTTATTGTTGTTGATACTCAAAAATTGGGAAGAAAACCTACCCATTATGAGGTATATAAATAATTACACTGGAATAAGGCAAAGGAAAGTGGGCAGGCAGTAGGTCCGAGAATGTTGTTGTAAGTCATAAACTACTTCTATATTCAAGTATTCATCTGCTTGTTTTCTTTTTTAATATCTCAACTTGCATTTCATTTTCTTTAGTTGGAGCTGGAGTCTCTTATTTCAAATTGTAAGAAACGGGGGTATACAGGTTCGGTCCCACGCACGTGAAGTGCACCATAAAAGGGTGAGCCCAGATGAAGCCCAAGTGAGGTTCCATCCCAAAACCAATTGGTGAAAGGAGGAGTAGCCCACTAGTTTTATAAGTTGGGTCTATTTTTTCTGTATAGACGATGTGGGATAACTCACAAATGGTATTATATTCTAATACGTCCCCTCACTTGTGAGTCCTTCATACGAGCCCCAAGTCCAACTAGGCTGGGTAACGGGTACGTCGTCGCACGGTCCCATCACTTGTGAGTCCTTCATACGAGCCCCAAGCCCAACTGGGCTGGGTAACGGGTACGTCATCGCATGGTCCCACGTAGAATCGACTTTCATACTATGTAAGAAACGGGGGGATACGGGTGCGGTCCCACGCACGTGAAGCGCACCATGAAGCCCAAGTGAGGTTCCATCCCAAAACCAATTGGTGAAAGAAATAGTAGTCCACTAGTCTTATAAGTTGGTCTATTTTCTTTCTATAAACAATGTGGGACAACTCACAAGTCGTATTATATTCTAATACAAATGATCCGTCATGGACTGCCGACTCGAAAATAGAAGAAGAACAAAGCAATAAAAGGATCGACGAGCTTTATATCATAGCCGTTAGAGAAACTTGTAAAAAACGACGCCTATATGGTATCGAGAGTTATGGCACAACACAGGTAGCTTCACTTTTCTTTGTTTTATCTTTTTATTCCCATTCAAGTGATTTTGCTGGCGCTTAGAATTTGAATTTTGTGGTGATTTTTAGTGTTTCAGTTTATTTGTTTATGATATTATTTATGGGGTGTTTGAGTTTGTGGAATATCTGTATTTTCTGTCCATTGAAGTTTTTTGTTAAAATTTTGTTGGTGATTGCAAATCTGTTTTTGTTGCGTAAGTGATGGTTATGCAAGTATTTAATAGTTGAAGAAATATATCATTTAGGGTGGTGAATATAATAATTGAAGAAATATATTATTTATGGGGTTAATTTTTTTTTTTTTAGTTTGTTTGGGGATCATATTTACTGTACATGCTAGATCAGCCTTTTAACTTATGTAGGTCGGCCCACATATTGGTTTATATTGATGTTCAAGGCAGTTAGAATTTACCTAAGTTGTTTTCTTCATTTTTATTTTATTCGCAAATTATTTTTGTAACGTTGTTAGATTTATTGATTTTAATAATCTTATGATTGAAGACCTCTTTGGAACAGTTTTCCTATTGGTCCCAGACTGAGTTGGAGGGCGTTCGAGAGGAAGGTAGGGTTGAAAGGTGAGCTGAAGTGCATGTGAAGTTGGATGAGTTGCAACAACAAGACTTTTGAAAAACGTTTTGAGATGATGATGTCTAGCGGGAGCACATCTCAAAGTGGTGGTGAGACGAGGCTAAATGATAATTAGAATGATTTTATTGTTTGTTTGATACTTTTACTTATTATTATCATTTTTTGGATGTGAGTGTTATGTTTTGGAGGATGGATTTATACTTGTTTGATACTATCATGTTGGCTTATGACATCAGTTATTTTGGATATAGTTGTGAGACTATTGGAATTCACATCTTAAGGTAATTTACTTTGAAAATATGGTGTATATTATTGTTATTTGTCATTTTTTTATTTGATTTTAGTAGGTAATTTTTGAATTGAAATATATTTATTTTTTAAAAATTAATCATTTGTAACAAATATGAAGCTCTTTAAAATTTGTAAGTAATTGTATGTATCTAATCTCTTGCTATTTAAATTTTGTAGGTAATCTCTAGCTAATTACCTACAAAATACCTAGACTCAAGAAAACTTGTAGGTAATTTGTAATTTTGTAGGTAGTTGATAATAATAGTATGTAGGTAATGTCTAACTATTTAAAATTTGTAGGTAATTTGTAGTGAAATAATAGTAATGTATGTAGGTAATGTCTAGCGATTCACATCTGAAGGTAATTTGTAGGTAATATAAAGTAATACTTTGTAGGGAATGTCTAACTATTTAAACTTTGTAGGTACTTTCTAGGTAATTGTTAGTAATAATTTGTAGGCAATATCTAGTTATTGAAAATTTGTAGTAAAAAAATGTGGCCAATTTCTAGCTATTTGAATTTGTAAGTAATTCCTAGGTAAAAATATTTAAGGATAATGTATAGTTATCCACCTACCTCTTATGGTGGCTTTGGAAATCTCGAAACCTATGAGTTTTTCAAAATCTTCACATTCCAGTTCATGTGATGATCAATGCGGCGCACAAGGACTGGATTACATTTTTCTCCATTTAGCTGTTTTATATTTTGATTGTGATCTTATAAGGGACTATGTACCTAACTAGGCAAGCTTGGCAGTGGTAAGATTGTAGTTTCTTCTGTTGTTTTATTTTCTTTCGGTTGGTTGAGGTTCTAGATCGCTTCACATGCGTGTCTCTCAGTTTGTATTTGCGGTTTTATTTGGGAGTTTTTCCTGTATTCAGACATTGTCTGCGTTTGAGTTTCAATATAGCTCTATCTATCGTTTCAAGAAAAAAAAATTCCATATTTTCAATTTATTCATTTTTGAAAACCGAATACCGTTGTATATGAATGACATCATCAGGAGTGCAAAAAATATAGTAAGGGCATGTTTGTTAAGGGTCACAGGACAAGATTAGGGTGATTATCAGGCCAAAAATCGGCGTTTGATAACCATGATTACGGCCCGTGAGATATGACGAGGCCCGCGATGAACAGTAGAAAAATTCTGCTTTCGGCTGATTAATTGGTCTGGCCTAGGGGGGTGCGATTTGGACAAGTCCCAACAGTTGAAGAATTGACAATGTCTCATTTACCCCTAAAAGTGATTTTTTCGGACTAAAGTCCCCCCCGTCAACAGAGAAAATACAGCATGCCACTACCATGTACATAAAGGCAACAATGGACATTAATTGACCTTCTATTGCAGTGAAGAACTTCGTTCCCCGGCCGCGCTTCTTGAAATCTAGATCTGCTTGTGAAATCGCCTGTTCGGGTGAAGTTGTTGGTTTCCTCTGTATCTCCCGTGCACTGACATGAGATCTCCCTCTATTTTTTCTTTTTTTTTTTTTGNGTTTTTTTTTTTTCCGTAATTTATATGTTAGTTAATTGGGTTTTTTTTGTTATCTTTAATTTACTTTTCCGTAATAATATTTTCCGATTTGTGCTTAGGTTGTGAAGTGTACAACACGAGGTCGAGAAAAAATGAGGGCGCCTTCCACATCAGAGCCCTTTTTGCTGGAGCACGGTAATGGAATGGGTGTATTTTTGTTTTTATTTTTTGGTGTATTTTTGTAACTGTGGGCTACATTTATTTTTTGGGTGTATTTGTCGTTCTAAATTGTACAGCTTTGGGTGCAAAATTTCTGATATTGTTGAGGTGATTATGGACTATTATATATATTCCCATCTGTTGTGTTATGTTGACATGAGATTTTTCCCGAATGAACGTAAAGCCTTTTTCGTGTGTTTTCATCTGTTCACATACTGGTGGTGCCGGAATTTGATGTTTTTTGCATTGCTGTCCATTATTACTGAAATACAGATAATGCGGTTCTTTTGATCGTTTAACGATGAAAACAATATCATTTAACGATTCTTGAAAACAATATCATTTAACGATGAATATTTATTAATTGTTGTAGCCATGGACATTGAAATAGATGAAGTCGAAGTTCTTTTGATTGTTGAGGATATAATGAATACATTGACCATTGTGTTTTTGATTGGCCTTTTGTACCTGAAAATTGTGAGGCAAAAAAAACGTCGTCTTAGAATTCGAGAGCAAAATGGACGGGCTTCCTTCAAAATGTCCGATCGACTACCTAGGCAGCTGCAACATATGCAGCAGCTTATAAGCATTAGTGACAGAGTATGTGTCCAACAACTACGTATGGACAAAAATGCATTCGGTCGGTTATGCTATCTCTTGGAGCATGTTGGTAAACTAGAGAGTAGTCGAAATGTGCAGATAAGTGAGCAAGTGTCCATATTCTTGAGTGTTTTAAGCCATCATAAAAAAAAAACGCAGTTGTTAAATATGATTTTAAGCGGTCCGGTCAAACTATTAGCAAAATTTTCCATGTAGTCCTTAGAGCTGTGCTACGCTTACACCCGCTTGTCGTTGTAAAACCTAAACCTGTTCAGGATTCGAACAATGATTGGAGATGGAAATGGTTTAAGGTTAGTATTTAATAAATAATAAACAAATGAAATAAATTGATAACGCATGTAATGTTTTCTGATTATTGTCCTTTTTTTTTAATTTTTCCATCCAAGGATGCTTGGGAGCATTAGATGGAACATATGTTCCGGTACGCGTTCCTAGTACTTTGCACTTGAAGTACCGAAATAGGAAGGGTAGTGTTTCTGTAAACGTCTTAGGCGTATGTGATGTGGATACGAACTTTTCTTACGCCTTGGTCGGTTGGGAGGGGTCTGCCGAATACAGTAGAGTTTTAAGGGACGCGGTACGCCGAGATAATGGGTTATGTGTTCCTACGGGTGAGACACTTTTGTAAAGTGGATATGAACTTTAAATAATGTTGAGTAGGATTCATAGACATTAAATTATAATTTTGAATTCGAAAGTTTATTGAATAGTTATTTCGGTTTGTTGGCTTCACAGGTAATTACCATCTTTGCGATGGTGGGTACACAAATGACCCGAGATTTCTAGCACCATTTAGAGGTGTGCGGTATCATTTGAACGAGTTCGGTGAAGGCCCTCGAGCACCTAAAAATCATAGGGAATTATTTAACCTTAGACACGCTAGAGCAAGAAACGTAATTGAACTGGCCTTTGGAGTGTTGAAGATGAGATGAGCCGTCCGTAGAAGTAAAACTTTTTTCTACATAGTCACGCAAAATAGAGTGATTTTGGCGTGTTGCCTTCTTCACACTTCATTCGTACTACAATGAATTTTGATCCAATGGATGGTGAGGATGATGTTTTAGAAATGGAGTCAAATATGGAGGAACCACTACACCCACCAAATGACTATGTCGATGTGGTTGAGCCTACTAACGAGTGGACTACTTGGAGGGAAACACTAGCTATGTCTATGTTCAATGAGTTGCGTGCCAACAATTGAATTTATGTTCGATCCTTTAGTTTTATTTCATTCGAATGTTTATGTTGTCTATGTGGAGCACTTTGATGCATTATGAAATGTACTTGCGTACACTTTTATATGGAAATACATTCTTCTTTGAAGCACCCAAATTTATTGTGTTTTTTAATTTTTGAAGTTCATTCTCTTCCATTTATCGTTACTTCTTGTATGTTACAAATGTTGTACTAATTATGATTTAGTATTTAAATTTACTAGAAATGGACTCCACAACTAGCATGGGACATGGGCCAAACGTAAACAATCAACGGCGAATATGGACGTTTGAAGAAGAACGTGCATTAATCCAAGGATTAAAGGAGCTCATTGCCCATGGAGTGAAAGCCGACAACAGGATCCGTTCGGGGTACACAGTGTTTCTAGAACAATATATGCAGCAACAGTTTCCGGGGACTACGATTAGAGCGGAGCCTCACATCTCGTCGAAGATTACGCTATGGAAAAAAAACTATGTTTTACTTGCACCATTGCTACAAAACACTTCTGGTGTTGGGTGGTCTGAAACCGGCCACATACTAGAAGTGGAAGAGCCCATCTGGAACTATTATGTCAAGGTTTGCAATAATAATCAACTAAATTTCCTCTATTTGCACTATATTTTGTCTCCGTTCCCTTATGTAAACTATTTCTTATTTTGTCAATTGTACACAACCAACCATTGTATGCATGCAGATGTACCCAAAAGGGAAGGGATTGCGCAACAAGTCTTGGCCCTTTTACAGTGATTGGGTTGACATTTTGGAAAGTACCGCGCCACAGGTGAAGTGGCTGAAGGTTTCGCAGATGCCGTGCAAGAAGTACTAAGTAATACTGGTGACGATGCCCCCGCGCAAAATGTAAGGCGTGACGGGGTTGGTGTTGACTTGGAATCCAATGAGAATGAAATTGAGTCATCTCCGCCACAGGGTGTTGAGAGTAGTGCATCGGGGAAGGGTAAACGGGTAGGCAAACGTAAACGTGTTAAATAAGCGCAGATGGAAGTGGTGGGCCTACTGTCTACTTGATTCGAAAAAGCCGATCAACGTTGGGGTCAAATGGTGGAACGTATTGGGGTCCAACACGATGCGAAGGAGCAACAGAAACAGTTGTACGAGGCGTTGAAGTCTATTCTCATGTTGAGTACGAAACAAAAATTTATCGTAACAAAGTACTTTTGTAGGAGCAAAGAAGAGATGGACGTTTTTTTTAGCATTGGCGAAGAGGACAAAGCTTCTATGGTGAAGATGATCCTCGAAAATAAATTATAATATGGATTGATGAATGCTCTAAAACTTGGGTGACCTTGTATTGTCCTTTGTTAATGTTGCCCGTACTATGCCTTTTGATTTTGGACGGCCCGGAAATTTGGCCTACTTTTGGACTTCTGTTATGTTATGACCATACTAGGATTTGTAATATAATTTTTGCCACTCATGCTCCCAATCTTTTGGCATATTTATGCGTATGGACTTGTGCCTTCCACTTTACTGGTTGTGAAAATATTATTCAATGGGTGGAATTGATGTTCAATGCACGAGTGTGTGTACAATTGTCGGATGTCGAATTTGGTTTCTATTACACTTCTTACGAAACTACCAACTCTTTTTAACCCGGTTCTTTTTTTTTTCCCGTTAGTGGTACTTCCGAACACAATGATTTCAAACCGTAAATACCGGTCAAAATATACCGGTGAATAATAAAAACATATTAATTCATATAAAGAAACTATATAAAAGTTATTTAGAGCAAAACAAAAAATTTAAATATGGAGTTACATGTTATATTTTTATTGCATTCAGAACTTCAAATTAATGATTACGGTAATTTTTTTTGTTTCTTTTTTAGATTTGTTTGTATTATATAATAAATATACATTTATATAAGTCATTATGTTTGCTAGTCCAGTAATACCATCGTATTACGTGTCGGACCGGTAATACCGCCCATATTGCCATCGGTATTTATATACATTTTATATATATTTTTTGTCCGACCGGTAATACCCCCGATATTAGCCATCCGATCGGTAAAAAAAAAGTTATACAAAGGTCAGATATTCGCACTTTGTTGGAGATATACTGCGAAGAGCAAAACCCCCCAAAATTTCAATTGTTGGAGATATAAATTTGTGTACAAATATTCATGCGTCAGATAACCGCACTTTGTTCTATTCGGCCCTTTTTCATCACACACCATTTTTCCCCACAAAAAAGGAGAAGAATACTACATTTGTACTTCCTTTATTTCATAGAATCTACACATCATGTACAAAACTAAATTAGTGGAAACCAAATTAATAAACCTGCAACTACCGTCCACCTAACTTCCAATCCCTTAATCAATGGCCCTCATTAAAAAAGAGGTGTTTGAATGTAATACACCATCATTAACAACATTTAAGTGTCTTATTCAATTACACCTACCAAACAAAATTAAGTATACCACACCGTCACTTCTCTCTATTTATTTGCAAGAGTTAATTGGCTAAGGAGTTCAACTCTATTTTGTGGTAAAAAAAATCAATAGCAAGTAAAAGAAATAGAACATGCGAGTGCAAGAATTTTCTCATCACGGCAACCGAAAATTTAAATTCATTTGCTTTTATTTTACAGGTTCCTTCATTGTAAGCTTAACCAAATGGATCGACATGAAAGCATGTTACGTATTGCGACAAGGTATCGTCGGCCCGGTTGGTCATCGAATGAGGAACGGTTGTGCTACCGGCTTTTCTTCAACATATGCCGTGAAACTCCCGACGTGAACGTGCCTGCCGTCTTCAACTCGATATGACACCACTTCTCCATACAATTAACCGAAGAGACGCTACATTATTTCTCCGTGCTCGAGGTTAAGGCAAAGATCAAGGCTCTACACACGTACTTCCGGGAGTTCCTCACGTTTCTAAAGACTCCCGGGGTGGACGTGCATGCCGAAACGGGTCTTGTCACAGTCACTCCTACGTATTGGGCATATGTCGGCCGGGTTTGTTTTATGTAGTCATGTGCTTTATTATTGTATACATTCATAGGCTTCTATAAAATTCTTTGGTTCATGCATACATACATTGTGTAGGCAAATGTAGAGTCCCTACTAATTTATATTCTATTTTTACTTTGACTTGACAACTTTCACTCCACAGGAAACGGATTTGGAGTACTTTTTCCGTCATGTTGGGTTCTCATGGTACGAAGAGTGTGTGGAGCTGTGGGATCTTAGAGATGCAGCTGATGTGCGGATGGAGCCCGGTGAAAGAGTCCATTAGCCCATCATGTTTGACGACACGGATGAGAAAATTGTTGTTGCGGATGACCCCAACGGGGCAGACGGTGCGGATGCTGCTGACTTGGAATTTGGGAATGAGGAGGATGCTGGGGCCGCCGGGGTAGAGCACATGAATGACGGCGCCAATAATGTGCATGAAGTTGAAGATGACGTGGTAGTGGAGGAACATTACGAGGAGGAGTACGTGGCTGAACCCGCCCCAGTCGAGGTCATTGACATTGAATCGGACGAGGCACCGGATGAAATGGATCTCGACACAGATGTCGGTTCTTGCGTTGACTCAGAGTAGATTTAAGTGAAGGTCTTTTTATGTTTTTGCTTTATGTAATGGCTTTATTACTAGTATATGGGCCGTGCAGACTTGAAGTCCGTTTTGGTATTTTGTTGCTGTCTACAAGTTCTTTATGTTGAATGGGTTATGTTGTATGGGTAAGTGGCATCATTTTGTATGTACTATATTGTCAAAGTCCGTATGTTTTGTGTTTATGCTTATGGACTATTTGGTATTACTAAAAGGTATGTTGTTTAGGTATCTAAGTATTACTATTTTTCTCATGTCTTTTTCGGTTAAACCAATTATACATATTTATCTTATATTTTCTACTTTGGCAAAATGTTTATTGTAACTATTCTCAAGAACCACTATTTTAAAATACACTATTCCCAAGTTTGAGGTCTCATAGTATCCAAAATGTTGGGCCTGTTATGTGTATTGTTAGAAAAAATTAGTCTTGCCATTTGTAAGGCCGATTTAATTGGCCAAAAACAAATCATGTGCACTAAAACCAACAAAAAAAAATCATTTTCCAAAATGAAAGACATAAAAGATTTTCAATTGAATGTTAGGTAGGCATAGTTCATAGAAACGTCAACAAACAAGGTACATAAAAACACCACAATACACACATAACACTAAAGCACATGGAATACATAAATTAAGCGCATAACCGGTTCTAAATAGTAGCATGCGTGACACTTCAAACGTGAGGATCGCTAGTCGAACCCTTGCATGAAGCCGGGTCAGGCTTATGCTTGCGCGGTGGACGTGGGATGCGTAATGGGGTTCGACTCCCCGCCCTATTTATTAAGACATAGGCATGCGTGTTCACGGAGCTTTCAGAAGAGGCGTCGTGCATCCCACCGTGTTGAGTTGAAGCGTTGTTGCGACTACAAAGCGTTTGCAACGCATTGTGATACGAATTGTCCGGAAGGACCGAAACCACATTTGTTCGTGCAGCAGGAAGAGCAGAGAAACCTTCGTTTGTAGAGTTGCGGTCATGAACAACTTCAGATCTTGGATTTGTAGAGAACACCTCCTCGAACATGAAACGCAAGTCCGCCCACTGTGGGTCATCGGAATGTTGATAAGCAACGCTAAATGCGTCGGACTAAAATAACTCAAAAAAAAATTTCAGTCGTGTATAACATTTGGATTATGTAATATTTAGAAAAAAATTAAATATCAAATCATTGTGTGTCAATGCAAAAAGCTGAGTCACCAGCACACAAAAAATATAAACTGAACCGGTACCTCGAAGACATCGTCCCAAACGGCAACCGGAGCAGTCAGGATATTCGATTGAACGCAGTGACGCAAATCGGGCTTTCCGAGCATCCAGCTAAAAACTTGGTACCGCTTTTGAAGAAAGTCGAATCTCTCATCAAATTCATCGTGACTATAAAGAAGCTCGAGCTCACCAATGAAAATAGAGCAGCAATAATCGAAGACTGCACGCCAGGGACGACAATTATTCCACTTCCCAAGAATATGCGACTTTATTAGCAAATCAACGAAAAGATTGTCGGCCTCTTTTGTCCAACGACTGTCGTACAAACATTCATCTTGCGTTATAGGGATGGAAAGGCGAGGCATTTTGATTGGATTGAACGGTGAAAGAGAAAAACAAGAAAAGTGACGTGATCCGAGGAAGAGAAAATTAAGAACAAGTGAAGGCGAGGCATCGACTCATGAGGAAGTATTATGGTTTTATAGAGAAAATTTGTCTGAGCGTGAAACTACAAACATTGGATCCCCTCAAAAGGAAATAAATATTAAGAAAAAACTCTTTTACATGCCACTTGTATAGTCAATAAGGGAGTGATGGTTAAAAGAATCTCGCATGTGTTTTTCTTCTTTAAAAGCTGCACAAAACAACCTATCCATTGTGAAACTTTGTCTGCATGTATGAACACCCCTACAGGTAATGTGTGATTGATTGACAAATAAGGAAAAAGGAAGGAAACAGGGTCACGAGGTTAGAAACCTTATGTTTTTGTACTACTTTTGCATGATTAATGGTTTGAAGAAGATATTGCAAAAACCTTTTCCTAAATTCGAACTGGAAAAAAACGAAATGGCATGTTATTAACTTCACCGCATGTAAATATGTGATATGAGACAAAAAAAAAATAAAAAATTACGGACACAAAATTAACACAGCAGGCGGCCATGCAGGGAAAAAAGAAAAATAAGAACAAACGTAATGCACTAAACACATCCATGCAAATAAATTATATTAAAAAATATTATAAGAAAAAGAACATAAAAAAATCCGTGCAAATGAATGTAGGTGCCAAAAATGTAATTGTGCTTGTTACCATAATTTGTATCTAGGATAACAAACAAAAAACACATTTTTAAACTAGGGGAATTTTCATCTCTCCTACAAGATATTGAAAATATTGCAACAATACCACATCCATTAAATTAATTGTATATTTACCTAAAAGATAAAATTAACTACATTAATGCCTAATTTAATTACCATATCAATCCAACTACCTCTCCTCTTTTTTTGCCCACCTCTCCTCTTTTTTTGTCCGTGATTTAATACCTAATTTATTACCATATCAATCCAACTTTCTTCCTTCTTTTTTACCCGTGACTTGCGTCTGTATGCTAAAAAAAAAAAAACTCTCCTTTTGTTGTTGCGTTTATAATCTTTATATTTTCAGTATATTTTCAGTGTATGTTGCGTTTATAATCATTATATTTTCAGTATATTTATCAAAAAATATAAAGACATACTAAGGTTATATACATCACATATAATTTATTTTACATAACTTTGTTTCGGTATATGTTGCGTCTTTATTTACATAACTTTTACCGAGTCAAATATCCAATTTCGCATGCAGCTCTTGAACAACAAAATTAGTCAGTATATTTTCAGTATATGTTGCGTTTTTATTTACATAACATGTACTGTTGAACAACACATGACAGAACTACACAATAAAAATGAAACAAAAAACATTAATATAAATATCGAAAAAACAACATATACTGAATATATATCAAATAAACGGTAAATAAACATCAAATAAACTATAAATATACATCAAATAAACTTTGAAACAGATTTATCGATGCTGACATCATTTGGTAACTCGGTTGTTGAATGCGTGAAGCCCGTTTCTACTGTCAGGTCTGTAAATACAAAAATTGCTAAAAAGGACAACAAATCATATGAAACAAAAACGTCATCCGAACAAATTTCCAGGCCAAACGCTGCAAATGGCGGCTCGTATGTTGCAACCGGAAGAGATAATAGTAGTAGTAGTAATAATAATAATAATAATAATAATAATAATAATAATAATAATAGATCTGTTCCGGGTAAAGTTGGGCTGAGCGAATCGAATAATAATGTATCGAGAAATTTCGTAGAGAGTAACGGAGAGCATCGTGATAGGATGATAAGTCCATTCCTCAAAATAGGACGCCGGCGCCGGCGATAATTGATGAAATCTCCCTTGTCGACTCCTGTAGAGAAGGAGAAAAGTGTTGGCAACGCGGGTGGCAACCGATCTAGAATCAGAACGATGTGAAGGTGGTGGAGGTGGCGGAATTCGCGGTGACCGAGCAAAACAATCGGTTTTCCTGTAGAGAGAAGGTGGGGTACCGTTTTTTCTTTGGAGAAAGTGGGGGGTGCCGTTTTGGAAAAGATATATGCTATTCATAATTAACGATATAATTACACTTAATTTGCCCCATAATTCTGTAACTGAACCTGGTGGTATATATGTAATATTTTAGGTCTCAAATTGTAGTTTTATAAATAAAACTAAATCAACTGTAAAAATGTTATAAAATTAAAATTGAATGGTAAGGGGTGCAAATTCCTCTTTAAACTATAATCTAAACTTGCATTGATCAAGGATAACAAACACGAGATGGTTTTTATGTCTATACCCCAATCTTGTATCTAAAGATTATAATTATCTAATCCTGACTAAGCAAACAAACATGCTCTAAGAGTATTGTCAAATTATAAGCGGCTTATCCTGTGGGCCGAACCACCCGCCCAACAAAAGCCCGAGACCAGCTCAGTTAACTCTGTTTAGGCCCGTCATGTAGTGGGCCTTCAAAACTTCAACCCGACTGGCCGGGTAGGTAGCCAGCCGGCCCAGCCCTTGGGGCACCTGTACGGTCTCGAGTCTCGTTGTCTACACAATACAGATTAAAAAGTGCACTCTTAGAAATTGAGCTGCATTGATCAGTAGATTCAGTACACACAAATAAATTTGAAAAAAATTAAAAAGTGAAAAAAAAAAAATGGTTTCAGAAATGTCAAGTTCGAATCCTACCGATGGAGGTGCAGCTGCCAATCTGCCACGCACATTCAAGTATTTGTTAGGTTTGTTGATTTTTCCTTTACCAATCAATATCCATTTGAGTCGATTATTTTTTCATTTTATTTTTGTGTTTTTGTATATGCGTATGATGATGCGTGTGTATAGCTACGCAGTTTCTGTCAAGGGGAATCCCTTTCATTTTCAATTCATGGATTGTCAGACACCTCTCTGAAGAAGATTATGCGGTAATTGCTTCTTTCACAGCTCAATTTTTTATGTTTTTCACGTATTGGGAAGGCACTGTAAGTTGACTAAATCATGTAGATTAAGTGCACTCTTAGAAATTGAGCTGCATTTTGGGTGGATTGCGGGAACAAAGACTCGATTTTGAGTCCTCCAAGAATATTGTTCTTTTGCTCATATTCAGATTTCTGAAAGTGAAGATTTTTTTATATTTTGATCTTTTATCATCGGATCAAGACTATTGCAAATGTGTCAGTGTCTTTAGTTTCATATGTAACAACACTCATGACATTTGTTTTTGTGGTTCCTTCTTAGCTGGTGCTACCTAACACTCCATATTTATTGAAAAATACAGTTGTATGCGGTACAGTTCCATCTGTTTGTTACCTGTGTATTATTTCTGAGTAGGGAAGGATTCCGGAGAGCGTGCATGAGGGCAGATTTCAGGTGGGAAGCGTGAATGCTTCAAATATGGTGTTATTATCTTCAATACGTTAATTTGGTCCTTCCTCGTATTCCTGTGTCAATTACTTGATTGTGTTCAGTACTTTGGGTTTAGTTTCTTTCTTGAAGCTGTTAAATTCTTAACGAACCAATGAACTCAATATGGGGAAAGTGTCGTGAAGTTCCTAACCTTGTACTTCTCATATAACAATTCTATTTTTCTTATGATATGAAATAGAACAAATACATGATGCTAATTCCAATTTGTTTTAAAAAGGTGCTAAGAAGCTGATGAGACTTGGGTTCTTCATAAAAATTCTCGTCCAGAGTATGCCTGTGGAATATATAAGATTGTAAACTGATCCCATCTTTGCCATTTAAAGCCCATCACATGTTTTTGTGCTTTGTACACAAATTGTATTAGCCTTTATATATTTTTCTAGGCATACTAGCGTCTCCTCGGTAATTTTCTGATGGAAGTATGGCCATGCAAACTTATTCATGACTATCTAGATTATTTGGCTTTTTTGAGTATAATTTGATAGTTGAGATTTCTGCATCTTGTAGTCATAATGGTTCAGCTACAGAAGCAAATGCTGCTAAACTGTTGAAAGTGGCCTGGATGACTTCCCCGTTAGGGATACTGGTGACATTTGCAGCATGTTTGTTTGTATTCTGGTGGCAAGGCCTAAGTTACTCTAGTCCATATGCAAAAGCTATCTTGATTAATGGTAAGCCACGAACATGATCACAGGCTTTATTTATTTAATTGTCTAAGTTCACTACAAGGGATATTATAGTATTCCAGGACATGAGTGGCTGGGTTTGGAAACGTAAAAATCAGTTAATTCCAGAATAAGATGTAGAATTTCAAAGAATTTAAATGTGTAGTACTAGCTTAACTGCCAAAGATAGAAAATTGCAACATCAAATATTTTGTTCGTTCTAAAGTTCAAGTGTTCCGTTTTAGTTGATTTTCAATCATCTGCTGCTATTTTCATTAGTTTACCTGCTCTTATTGTAAACTTATGGTGTTGCTTTGTTTGTTCATTGGCTGATGGGAGTTTAATTTTGATTCTATTTCTGAAATAAAAGATCATTGCATAGATGCTATATTTTTGTGCGTCAGTCATTTAACTTATGATTCATTGGCTTAAGATTTAAGTTCTGTTCCATAAATGCTTCTTTTAACACATCTGAATTAATATGTCCACACTCATGCAGGTTTTGCATGCATAATTGAGCTGCTGGCAGAGCCTCTTTATATTTTGTCCCAGAACTTGGTTCTGCTCAGATTGCGTCTTATTGTTGAAGCTGCAGCCACTCTTTTCCGCTGTATTGTAACTTATGTCCTCATCTTGAAGCAACCGAGCCTGGTACAGTCTAACTCTTAGGAGGCTTATATTCCTTTAATGATACAGTTGAGCAAGAAAATTGTAATATTTCATCTTAAGCGTGTTTATGTTGAATCATATATTATCATGGATGACACTTTTGGGTTGTGATAATGAGGATGCTTGTTAGTATTGGTAGTTTTTTTAGTTGGGATATTAAGGATTCTTTTTAAGAGTGTCAAATTTCAAATTGTAGTCATCTGGAGTTTTCCATTCTTTGAACCTTCAAAGTGAATCTTCTTTCGGTGAGGCTGATTCAACTCCTTTAAAACATGTTGACTTGTGTTTGTTTCATTTGTCTTATAGTTCTTTCTGTGAAAGTGTTGATATGTATTTTTTCTGGTGTTCCAAACTATGATTATTTTCTTGATTCACCAAATTCTCTTTAGTACACTCATATATTCCGTGCTTTGCTACTTCATGCTTATATTATCTTTTCATGTCTCCAAGTCAAGTTTGTAACTGCTGACTGAATCAACCATTGTTTGCATTTCAGGAGAAAGCAATTGTATTTTCCTTATCACAGGTTGCGTATGGAGCATCCATTTTCTTAGGTTATTGGGGCTACTTTCTTTTATTTCGAGTTTATAGAACAACCGTTCTGTTTCCATTAAGGTACTAATTTTCTTTCTAGCCCCATCATTATCTTCAGAGGATGAAGTAATTTAATCAGTACACTATTTCTTTTTCATCCAATTCTCCACTAGCAGTGTCAAAAAGGTGATACCCGGGAAATGTAATAGCTGTACTCTCATAATTTTCTTATAATGAAGACTTGTGTTTCCCAATGTGAATACAAAATGTTTTTCAGAAGCAAAATGCTTTCAATTTCTTATGTAAACTGATAGAACTATTGCAGGATAGGGAACAAAACAGGGTATGACACGCTTGCAAACATGTGTATGATTTTCACACTTCAATCCTTCCGAAAGTTGATTCTTCAGGAAGGTGAAAAGATGGTCCTTGTATGGCTGGATACACCATATAACCAAGCAGTCTATGGGCTCGTGGACAAATTAGGTAGGTCCTGATTATTTTGCCAGCATTCAATGTATTAAGAAGGAATTTTTCATTATAGAGTTGCTTGCATTGGATGAGAATGCTAGTGTGAGCACTTGTAGGGTCCACCTCTGCTATTTTGGAGTGTTCTGAAAGATAAATGATTGATCTCTCAGGGAGCTTGGTTGTGAGGATGGTTTTTCTTCCTTTTGAAGAAAGTTCCTATGCTACTTTTGCAAGGTCTGCATCAGGTTCACCTCTCTCCTTTTGTGTATTATTCTTTCCTGTTCAAATTCTACAAATGTGTGTTTTATTGTCCAAGAAATTCAGTATATCATTTCCATATAATCCTCACAAACATTGTGTAAATTCTAAAGCATTATCTGAGTTGGAATGGCATGCCCATTCTAGAAAGATGGTTATCTAAATCTGAAGAAACAGAACTGGCTCGATCGCCAAAACTTATGACATCCTGTTATTGATGACAGTTGAGTTTGGACCAGTGATTTCAGGCTGTTAACTTAATTTGCATGCAGGTGATTACAAAGAGAAAAAGAGGAACCTGGCAAGGAGTCTGACTGATGCGCTGAAGCTTGTTTTGCTGATAGGTATCTTACTATGCCTCAGATTTCTCGTAGCTTGTATCAGCAAGAGAGTGTTCGGCTGAGCTTTAGTCACTTCAGAACATCTTATAAGAATTTCACTGCTTATAAGCTCGTGTAAATAAAATTGAAAGACAATTTACTTGCAAAAATAAGCTCCTAAAGAAGCTTATATACTTCTAAACAAAATAGCTCTATGACAACTTTTTCTATAAAATCTCTCAACCCCTCCTTAATTATAACATGCAAAAACTTCGCACATTCACACTTTCCATTTGTGTCAAACACTTCAACATCTTATTTTGAAATAAGATTTAAGATCTAGCTTAGCTTATCTTTCACCATCAGCCTGCATAAACTAGAATCAACATTTTGCTTTATATATTTACCGGCAAGGTTGTATATTGTCAGAGTTCCAACTAATGTTAAATGGAAGAGGATAACGACGTTTTTAGAAACAGTGAACAATAATACCTTCTATTACTGGAGTTGCGAAAATGAGATATGGCTCTAATGGACAGAAACAATACTCCCAAAACTAAAATGAGATTTTTCTAGATCTTCCTGCTGGAAAAAAAAAAAAAATAATAATGCAGTTACTGGTTGTTATAACTTATAATTTGAAGAATAACCTTTCTAAATTTCTAACAAGCACATATTTGCTTGCAATGTATATTTAATTCTTTTCTAAATGTTACTGTTCTTTTATTGGTTAGGTCTGGTTGTGATCGCATTTGGTCCAAGCTACTCTTATTCTCTCATCAGGTTGCTATATGGTAGGAAATGGAGTGATGGAGAAGCTTCGACTGCACTCCAGTGTTATTGCCTTTATGTGATTGTGTTAGCCATGAATGGTAAATGGTTAATCATATAACTCTGCATTTTCTTTCCCT
>BKCP01001669.1:784193-799360 GCA_008636005.1 Striga asiatica
TTTGATGATACATAAGCAGTTAAGCCCCTTCCAATTTGTTTTCCCTATTGGCATATTTGCTATTAATTTTATAATCTCATGTTCGTCCATCTTAAAAATGAAAAAGTCCTTGGTTCCTTGACTGTAATAAAGACATGATCTTCAGGATAATTTATTCAGCAATTTTCATCAGAAAATATTTCAAGGTATGACTACATCTTTTTACGCAACTATCTAGTATTTTATGATTTTTGCTCTCTATGACGTTGTATTGTTAGTTAAACAATTGATTCTTTAAATGTAGTCCTCTCAGGACTACTCGTTTTCCTTTAGAGCTTGCTGGCCCAGTGGCTCCCTACTTCTGCTGATCTCAGGTGTAGGCACTTTCATCCTCGAAAGAGTATATCTTAACAAAGATAACTTCTGGTCAACCTTTACAGTCCACTTGTCCTTCGGGCTGGCATGTTTCAGTGTAGCAGCTTTTGTGATGTGAGTATTTTTTTTTTATTGCCATTTTCTGTTGTAACCAAAATATTATCTCGATACTATGTCGTGATAATTTATTTATTTTTTCTCATCACCAGATATCAGAAAGAGAAGCCATTTATTAAAAAAATCATACATTTCCGTGAACATGCTGATTGAAGCTAACTGATGACAGAAGGTTAGATATACATTATCATATATTTTTTTTATATATAAAAATTTTGTGTGAGGCATCATTAGGCATCCGTACGTCATAATTTTTTTTCTTTAAAAATGCATATATTTATGTTATTAAATGACATACTTTTTGTTTATCTTGTTTCCTAAAGTATATCATTCCAGTTTGAAAGTATGCATATTCGTTTATTAATTATTGAATTTTGATATTACTTTCTAGAATTATTATTGAAGAGAAGACTGGATTGATTATTAGACATCTGATGAAGCAGTATACTTGATAGTCTCGTTATTTTCTGTAAAATCAGTGAAATTTTGTGGATATTGTTTGGAACATGTCTAATATGTGTCACAATCAAATGGAACCAGCCTTCCATGGTTGATTTTTTTGATTCTGTGTATGTTCCCGATTTTCGGGACAAAAGAAATAGAAAATATTGTGAACGCCCAAACAATTGAAGCCCTCTTTTTCCTCGACACATAGACGCCTCTTTCTTTCATGTTTTGTTTCTCCGTGTTGTTTTCTCCTCCTCTCAACTTTTTTTAGTTGGCCTTTAAATTTGGGATATTATTTATATATACTGTTGACTTTTAAAGATTTATAATAAAGAACGATATGTTAAAATTATGAATTGAATAATTCAAAGAAAAATTAATTATATCTTATTTTTATGTATATGTATAAACCAACAAGTATCGAGATTTTAAAATTTTAAATTAATTATTTTAGTCGAGATTTTAAAATTTTAAAGTAATTATTTTATCAATATCACATAGCATAGCAGATTATATAAAAGCAGAGAGAAAATTCGGTAGATTATGATTAAAATTAGGTAAAACTAGAAGCCAATAAGATAAAATACAAAAAACAACGAAAACTAGGGCTTTTGTAAAACATAACATTGTTATACGATTTCGTCATACCGTCAAAGCAAGACAAAGGTAGGGGCAAAATTTATGTAAACTAAGCTAGTTTGGAAAATCTCACAATTGGACTGGGAAGAAAGTCACCAGGCTACTCTTTCCTTTAAACAATGGTGGTTGCAGATTTGTACACTTGACAAGACAGAAATTTCTGAAGCCAGGACTCAACTATCAACATACATATTATGGTGGTTGTGGAGGTCTAAGTATCTATGGCTATTTGAAAGAGTGTGGATTTCTAAATTGATGGTGGCTAAAGGTGCTAAGAAAGAATGGCAGGAGTTATCCTCTGTATCTGGTTTGCTGTAATGTCCTTTGTTTTTGTCTGTTTTAGTTATTTTTGTTATTGGAGTGGGCGTTTGTTTTCAGGGGTTTGGGTTTTCTATCCTCATTGGTTTGTTAGCTTCTCTGTAGGGCTGCTGGTGTTTCAGTGATTTGTGTGAGTTTGCTGTTGGAGGTTGTTACCGGCTAAAGGCTTCAGGGTGTTAGACCTTACTTTAGTTGTGTAGTTGGTTTGTGTCTAGACCACTGTTCAAGTGAGTCTCTCAGTGTGTTTGTTCCCTTGTGGGATTGTATCGGGCTTGTAAACTCTTGCTTTTCGTTCATTGGAGATTTCTATTGTTTGGGAAAAAAATAACGGTAAATCGACTACACGTGAAAATCGGTTTTAACTGTCTGAATAATTTTTTTTACATTGCTTAATTCAAAATCAACTCAATTCAACTCTTCTCAATATTATAAATAAAATTAAATAATATCAATCAATTATCTTCAGACATCACATCAATTTTAGTTCACTATTCTTTTATCCACATATTTTTTATAACCTATTATTTTTAATAACATATCTTCTACTTTTATATCACATCAGCTTTAATCGTTACATTTTGAACATTATTTAAATACAAATTTAAAATTTTATCTAGTTCTGCACTCAATAAACTTTATTCAATATTAACTCATTTTAACAAATAAATCAAATGAAAACTAGTTTTTATTTATATCCAGTTGCCCCCTAAAAAGTTTAAAAGATAAAATAATAAAAAATGCTAAAATACTCACCTCTAGCACCTACGCTTAGAAGTGAATAAAGAGAAAATTATTCATTTAACAATCCAATGGCATTTATATTGCACGTTTACAGTATATTACTCCCTCCATTTTGAAATATAAGGCGTATAAAGATTTCTCATTTTTTTTGAAATATAAGGCACGCTCAAAAATCAAGACAAATTTTTGCATTTTTTTCCAAATATACCCTTATTGTGTTGAAATTAAGGAAGTGTGGAGTGGTTGTGATTAGAGTAAATAAGGTTAATTTAGTCAATTTATTCATTAATTAATGTCTCCTTAATATTTGTGCAATAACCTTAAATGCCTTATATTTCAAAATGGAGGGAGTATTTAGCAAATCTATCATTATATAAACAGATTTACCATTTAATATTTTTGGCAACCTTTTCCCGCCATCTACATTTATTGACTACTATTTATAGATGTTCAGACAAATTTCATCTCGCATTGAATGACGACGGAAATCTGTTTTCAATCTTCCGCTTTTTGCTCATTAAAATCACAGCATTATAAATCTTCTTTGCGTACAGGATTTCCGATAAACCAGACAAAAATTTCCATTTTTTGAATTTTGAAAACGCGTACTGATTTTAAGATAATTGAGGCGTGTATCAGCAAAATATATGGAATTTGTTAATTTGTTAAGATAAACTAAGAAAGAGTCCATTTTGCATATCTCTTTTAATTTGTTAAACGATTTTGTTAGCAAATTAATAAATTCATTGACATTCATTCACGTGTAGATCGGATCTCAAGAGTCCCACAGATCTGATTTGCTCTTTTTTTGGCCACATTTCCTGCATTCGAAAAAAATAAATCTATATAAAATAATTAATTAATTTAAACATTTTATTTCTGATAGATATATATATCCAACAGCATACATTAACCGTGTACAAACAATTCATATTCATATCTTAAAAGAAAAAATCATTCTCTCCCATGGATCAATCTTTTGGTTTAATCGACGAGATTAGTAGGAGCAGGAGACCCATGCTCAAAGTTAGAATTGTGAGAATGTATTTTCATGATAAAGGCAGCACATACAAGTCTCACATGGAGTTTATTTTGCATGATAAAACTGTAAGCATATTGTTTCTTTATTATTTATCAGTATTAAAAATTGCAAATATGAATATTTGTTATTTACATATCATATTGTTATTAACTACTTTTCAATTGGCTATTTCAATTTTTTTGCAAGGGAAAACGCATTACAGCGATTCTGCGAGCAGTGTACTTGCCAGGCTTCAGAGAGAAGGAAATTGAAGAAGGCATGGTCATTCTTATACGAAACTACCAAGTTGACTCAAACATTGGAATGTATCGATCTACAAACGGCGAGTTTAAGATAATACTACATGGTAGCACAATATTTTTGAAAACCAAAGATAATTTCCCCATGCTCCGATTTGAATTCAGAAATTTTTCAAAGCTGCAAGATGTCAACCAAATTGATGAATCAATTCTTTTCGGTAAGATTAATTTCTTTCGAAATGAATATTATTTGGCTTTTTTTTATATATTAATCAATTATCAATTATTATGAATAATATCGTTGATGCAATTTTATTTCTTTGTAGACGTCATTGGATTAGTTGTTGATATCCAAAGTGTCCAGGATAAGCAAGTCAAAACTGGTGATACACAGATGGTTGCCTTTACTCTCATGGACTTGAAGTACGTCCATTTAATTGAAAAATTTTGTATTACGATTATATTAATAAATTCCATATTAATAATTTTATTATATAAATGCAGTGAGAATTTTATAAACTGCACTGTATGGGGTGACTATGTTGACAAATTATTGGCTTTCGAGAGCCACTATGAACATACTGGTGAGCCATGGGTGCTCATAATGCAGCAAGCACGAATGAAAGAATATCTTAGTAAGTCCATTAATTATTTGTTTCGAAATTTTTATAATTAATCCAATGACATACGAGCCAACATCTAACATTTTTTTGGCTTTTGTAGAAAAAGTTCAAGTTACTACTTCCTTAAACGTGACTAAGCTAATTGCACACAACTCAGTGGAGGAAATCCATGACTTTTGGAGAAGGTTAACTTAAATTTTACCTTCACATCAATTTATTTATATATTTCAGTTCTTATTTGTAACATATGTTAGAAAACAAATTTATATGTGTAGGTACACTACAAGCAATTTGAATAAGACAAAATACAATTCAAAGTCAAAAACTGTAGTGAACACTGAGTTGGAGGAGTTGCAATCGGGTGATATTACAGTTTGTTCTGCAGATGCTTTGTTTCAAACTAAAGAGGTATATTTTTTTTTCGAATTTTAATAACTATTGATATTAATTCGTAATATATAAAATAATAATGTATATGTATAATTTATAACAATTGTTTTATTGGAATTTTTCTTAAGGAGAAAAACATATGGATATGTGCTTCGGTTGACTCTACTGTGGACGATTGGTGGTACTTTGCATGCCGCAGTTGCAGCAGCAAAATGCTTAATTCCGACACTGGTTTCAAGTGTAGCAAGTGCTCAAAAGAAGTTGGGAAGTTCAGGTATTAAAATATTTTTCAGAATATAGTTTATAATTAAGGTTGAATATTTTGGTCCTAACTATTTTTTTCATCATAGATACAAGATGAATTTGAGTATTTCGGATTCAACAGCTTTTGCCCCTATTGTCTGTTGGGACAAAGAGTCTGAGATCCTCATTGGAAAACCATGTCATGTGTTAAGAACTGAATTCATGCGCAAGGTTTTTTTTCTATACTTATTATTTGTTTAAGATTATTTAATTTTTTATAACTATAATAAGTTTCTGATTATTTTTTTCATATAGAATGTTGAATCTTTTAAGTTGCCTGAAGAAATCAAGAGTTTGACTGGACAATCGGTTCTTTTTAAAGTTCGTATTCAGCAGCAGCGCTACTCGAGCACATCTTCATTTAGTGTTTGCCGGGTTATAAATGACAAAGACATTGTTTCGAAGTACAGCCAGCTCATAGTTGCACCGGAGGTTGTATATCAAATTCTCAATGTTTCATTTTACATAATTAACTATAGTGCTAACATTATGTGTTGAATATAATAGGTATCAGACTTTTTGACCATGCTTGGTGGAGATGATAGCAACTATTATGTGGTAATAATTTACCTCATTTTTAATATACATTCATTTTCGAAATGTTAATTCTAATTTATTATCACTTATTCACTTTTTTATTTTTAATGTTTACTAATTAATATAATCTTATAGGATGACAATGATGAGGAAGATGAGGTTTCTACACCTCTAAAAAATGCGAAGGGAATTGAAAAGGTTGGCGATACTTCGACGAAGCGAAGTTTGTGCGATGCATTCGAGTCCGAAGATCCTAACACGCTAATGTCTACGACCCTTGATAAAGGGAAGGCAAAGGTCTATGATGACGGTACTCTTATGCAGCAGGAAAATGCTCAAGAAAAAAGTGATTGAAGAATTTCATTAGATAAATAATTATAAGTACTAGAAGTTATTTGTTGGTTTATTAGAAGGCATTTATTTTTTAAGTTTATTACTTTAGTTTACCTAAGACAGCATATAAGCTGTTGATGTTCAATTCATATTAGACGCAGAGGACAGCTTTAATAAATAACTGCTTCTTATGATTTATTTAATTAATTAGTCATTTTTTTTTATGTTCTCTATTTAAGTATATTTCCTACAGTAATCTAAACTATCTCTAACACAATATGCATTAGTAAGTAATAACAGTACATGAGTATAAAAAAAATATACTAAAAATACAACCATACAGAAAGCTCTAACACATCACATCAATTACTCTACTCATACACACGAATACATTGACGTTAATAAATAAAAAATATACATATGTGAACAAATAAAACACGCAAATGTGCAAGACAATTCAGAAAACTATATATAAGAATGGTGGTATTATTCTAATCCTGATATTTTTAAAAAATCTTTGAATTAATACAAACTCTATAATCCTGTTATCTTAATAAATTATAACGATTCGGTTGGAAAAATTGATTGTACACATTTGCAATAAGTTTATTCTAATTAAAATTTAAATAAATCTATATTTTAAATCAGAGTATAATTGAAAACCAAACAATATTCTATTATTTAAGAAGTTAATACATATTTTTTATTTAATTTTATTTAAGGTAATACATATTATTTAATTAATATGTACAACTAAAATCACGTGTGAAATATAACCGGATTTTCAGTCAAATTAAAAAAGAGTTTTCCTTTACTGAAAGTCTTTAAAACTCATCCAAATCAAAGAAGATCTTTTTTTCCTGATATAATCTATATCTATATATTGCTTTCATCTGTCTCGAAATTTCTTATCTTCATAGTGCACGATGTAAGTTTATTTTTTTTCTTTCAATCTCTTCCTCATATCATATTTTTAATATTCCTACGAAAATTTTTTCAGTAGACAGAAACTGAAAGAGAAGAACTCAAAGGGAAAGAAGCAGAAACACAAGTAAGAGGGCACCAACCTATAAATTTAACATAAGCCGACAAACAACACAAACCAACATGGCAGAGGATGAACATTCCAATCCAAGTAATACTTCTTATCAGATTTTAATTTCATCTAATGTTTTGCAATTTGAATAGTGTTTATTTACTTATGTTTTAGTATCTGTTTGTATGCAAATTCTAATTCGAGTAAACAAAATCAATGAATACGATATATTACCTGTTACCTTTATCTCCTTTTTCAGTTTGTTCTGAATCTGACTTATGATTCACATGTGTTGTCTCAACCTCAGGCATGGAAAAAAAAAAAAAAAAATCCAAGTTAGATATAGATACTAGCTTAATAATTTATTTATGTTTGTTTAGATAGATTTTTTAATGCGTAACAATATTATAAATAGATCAAATTTATCTATCTACCTGTTATTTGTATTACTTTTCTTCGTTTTGGTTGGATGTTGCTCTACCTTTTTCTTCGGTTGCTCCATTCCAAAACATGAAATTACAAAATGTAGATGTGGTTAGAAGAAAGAAACCATCATATATCATTATAGTGTTATTGTAGTATTATGATAAAAAGAATCTGTAAATTGTAGAAACAATAATGAATGTTGAATAAGAACTTGCCTGTCTAAATATTGCAGCTCACCTGAGTAGATTAAATTTTTGACTCCAGTGAGGTACATGTAGAATGATATTTTTAAAATTAGATAGATATCATAATATGATATTCAATACATGACATGAAACTGGACATCGCTAAATAGATGTATTCAATTAACATAGATACAATCAAATTATAATATCTGTTTAAGAACACACAACGATACTGTAGTAAGTTACACAAACATATACTTTTTTGATGTGCACAACCTTGAGTTATCACAGTATTTGCCAATGTATTTTTATACACAGGTACAGAATTTTAAAAAAACAACAATTAAAATAATTATACTATACAGTTTATTAAAGACTTATACTGCGTTTCTGTTTTTTACTGATTTAAACACAGACTTTCGGACTTCAACACAAATTCAAAAATTTAATGCAGATCCTCTATTTTTTTTATCATACACGCAAATAATGAACTTCCCACAAAGAAAAACCATGATAAAATCATATCGAAAAATGGCATTCAGTTGATCTGTCTACTGTTAACACAATTTCACAGGCGATTCGCATTAGGTTTCGATAAATCATCTCAAAACATGCAATTGATAAAATAAAACCAAATAAACATATAAACATATGCAAGAAGTGAGATGGTAAAAAAAAATCCAAGTTTTTAATTAATTTACTCACCGTGTAATAATCGACGGGGATCCAATGTTTGATTCTTCTAACTTCTTGCACAGATCTACTAAAAATTAAAAAAAGAATCTTTGAAATATGAAAAAATCAAAAATCCCAAATCGAATTCCATGCGCTACAATATGCAGCATGTACTATTCGATTGAGAATATACTAACAATCGATCATTATGATCTGTTAGATATCTCTCAAACTCGAAGCAAAATCGAAAAGTGGAATTCGAATCAGATCTGTTACATCATTACATAATAGCAAACAATAACTCAGATCTGTTACATAATCGCTAACAGCAGCTTACAAATGTTACATAATAGCTAAAAATGAAAACAAAATAACAAAAATCAGATGAACATATTGATAACTGACGATTTTTTTCATATTTGTTGGAAGCGGTGGAGAGAGATGAAAAAGATCGAACAAAATGATAACCCTAAATTTTCGGTCTTATTCGGTTTATATACCTGCGCACAAAGTTTCTTTACCGTTAGATTCCACCGCTTATGTTGAGCCGTCCGATCGGGTCATGTGTTGAATTAGTTATGAATTTTATTGCGAAAAAATGATGACCGAACATAAATTATGGTACATAATGTTTTAGTTAATCCATGTGTTGGGCCGAAAATCCATTTCACTTGATCGGCCCAACGTTTTGTTCTAATTACTGAATTTTTAAAGCCCAGTTTACTATTTTTTGGACAGGGTTTAAATTTAAATTACGAGCCCATATTGATATGTAACAATGTTTTAAAAATTAAAGTCCAATTATTATTTATATATGTAATATATTAGTTTTTTAATTATTTTAAATCATATGCACAATTGTATATTATTTAAATTGAAGATAATTATGTTTATTTGTTTCAATTGATATGTAAATGTAAAGGTAAATATTCTTAAAGTTTATTTTACTGTTTTTATGCTTCAGAAAAGAGAATGTATAATCATCTACCAGATTTGCGTGATTCACAAAATAAACGTCAAAATGCCCGTATTATCTACCAGCCTTCAAAAAGGATGCCATTATCTGATATCACAAATGGTAAATACTTTATTATTTATTTCACTCAATACATTTATCTTATAGGGGTTAATTGATTGTAAAATTTCTTCAATTTACTATTCTAATTTTTATTTTTGTTTTGGGAACTACCGAGACACGTACGCCGTCGACAAATTTGTATTCAAGCATTTGGAGTAAGTTATTTCAAATGTCATATAGGGTTATTGTATCTAAATAATTAATTTCATTCTATTATAGATTATAGATTTTTTTTTTTTTTTTTCATTTCAACTTACAGATAATATACAATCATCGTATGGTCCGATGTCGAACTTGACTGCTCAACATAACCCGAAAGTTTCTGCAAAAACGAGTGGTAGAGGAGAAACGGTGATAATTGATCTCAGCAGTGACGATGAACCTGAAATAAGGATTATTCCTGTAACGTCTGTTCAACAGTCAACATGTATTAATAATACTACTGGTCCTCTACATGCATGTAATTATCATACTTCATTATTATTTTGGCATTGGTCCTAAATTTATTTTTTTGTGTTTTTAAAATCTCATGATAATGTAAATAAATATTTTATTTATAGGCCCCGATGCACCATCACGAGTAACGAGAAAACGGAAGGATACAAATACTCTACGTAGTACGAGCACAAATGTTGTTGTTGATCTTACATAGGATGAGGATGTTCAACCGAAACCCGTGTTACCAAAACGTGGTCGACCTAGGAAAAATCAAGGATCAACTTCAAGAAATAAAGGTTGTTTTTTCTTTACTATATTCAATTATATAAATAAATTTCAATTACGGGTTTGTTGATTCACTATAATTTTTTTTTTTTTTATAATGCTTTTGCAGAATATTGGGATATTGGTGATGCGATATTGAATTGTCAATATTGTGGAGCACTTTTTTGGGTAGTTGAAAAGAAAAAAACTCAGAAAATTAGAGGAATACCAGATTATAGCGGTTGTTGCCAAAATGGGATTGTTGAACTCCCGATCCTGAAAGATCCTCCCAGTTTTCTGAATGAAATGCTCTTTGGAGATAGCCGTACAAGCAAACATTTTCAAGAGAACATCAGATCTTACAATAGCATGTTTGCCTTTACATCATTTGGTGGAAAGGTTGATGGAGCTATTAATAGGGGTACTGGACCACCTGTGTTTTCCTTGCATGGGCATAACTATCACCTTATGGGTAGTTTGCTTCCTTCAGAAGGTTCAACTTCAAAATTCGCACAATTGTACGTATATGATACCGAAAACGAGATTCCAAATAGAATCAATGCTGTGAGGTAAATATTTTTTACTTTAAATTTTCAATATATCAATGGTAATACCTACTTTTATTCATTGTATCAATTTATTTAATTTTGTTTCTTTCCAGGCAAAGAGATGGTGACAACAACTTGCACGAGGATATAGTCGTTGGGTTGAAGGAAATGTTAGACGACCATAACGAGCTGGTTAAGTCATTTCGTATGGCTCGAGACAGAATAAAAAATCATGGTCAAGCTGAAATTAGAATCCGTCTAATAGGAAGGAGATACAATGACGCCAGACGTTATAATTTACCCGCAAGCTCTGAAGTTGCTGCTTTGATTGTTGGGGATTTTGATCAGTCTCTAGGTGAAAGGGACATTTTAGTTGAATCGAAGAGTGGCCGTCTGCAACGGATAAACGAACTAAATGCTTCGTATCTGGCTTTACAATATCCACTGTTATTGCCTTATGGAGAGGATGGGTATAGGGAAGATATTCCATTTTCTGCTATTAAAGTAGAGACTGAAGATGGTAGAAAACACGTTAGTTGTAGGGAATTTTTTGCATATCGTATGCATGATAGGGATTTTGAGCCACGAACAATTCTTTCATCTAGAAGACTATTTCAACAATTTGTAGTTGACGCTTACACAATGGTTGAAGCATCGAGGTTGCGATATATTCGCTTTAATCAGAAAAAGCTTCGTTGTGAGATGTATAAGGGTCTGGCTGATGCTGTGCTGCGTGGCGATACCGATCCCAGCTCTCGAGGAAAGCGTATTATTCTCCCTTCTACATTCATTGATGGTCCTAGGAATATGATTCAAAATTACCAGGATGCAATGGCAATTTGTAGGTGGGCAGGATATCCTGATTTGTTTGTCACATTTACCTGCAATCCAAACTGGCCGGAGATTATTCGTTTTCTTGAACCGAGGAAATTGCGTCCTGAGGATCGACCAGATATCGTTTGCAGGGTATTTAGGGCAAAACTTAAGGGAATGATAAAGGATTTTCGTGAGAAACAAATCTTCGGGAAGGTTACTGCAGGTCAAACATTTACTATAAATTTTAATTTTAATTTGTATACTAATATCATAATTTATTCTTTATTAATAAAACAATCCAATACGATTATTTAGTAACCATATTTATCAATTTCTATTGTTTATTTTTTTCAGTTGTCTACACCATTGAATTCCAAAAGCGTGGACTGCCACATGCACACATACTGCTTTTCTTTGACAAGGACCATAAGTTTCCCGACCCATCTGACATTGATAGGATAATATCTGCTGAGATACCGGATGAGACGTTCGATCCTATGTATTATCAAGCTGTCAAGGAACATATGATGCACGGACCGTGTGGTGCTGCAAGAAAAAACTCACCGTGCATGGTAAACGGCAAATGCAGCAAACGATTTCCAAAAAAATTTGTAGATGCCACCAGTGTGGATGAGGATGGGTATCCACGGTACAGGCGTCGAGAAGATGGTAAATATATTGAGAAGAATGGTGTCTTCCTCAATAATGGTTATGTTGTGCCCCATAATCGTTGTTTGCTCATGAAATATGGCGCACATGTTAACGTTGAGTGGTGCAATCAATCACGATCCATAAAGTACTTATTCAAGTATGTTAACAAAAGAAATGATCGTGTGACTGCATCATTCTATCAAACTTCTGCTGATGGAAATGTTGAAAAGCCGCTGGATGAGATCAACATGTACTATGATTGTCGTTATGTGTCTTCTTGTGAGGCTGCTTGGAGATTGTTGGGTTTTGAGCTGCAGTATAAGTGGCCAGCAGTACAACGTTTAAGCTTTCATCTTAAAGATCAGCAGAACATAATTTTTGAAGATGATGATGATTTGGAGGATGTTTTGAATAAACCAACAGTGAATGAAAGCCAATTTCTAGCTTGGTTTGAGGCGAATAAGAAGTACCCAGCGGCCAGGGAGCTAACTTATGTGGAGTCAACATCGAAATTTAGGTGGAACGCAAAAACTAGAGAGTGGACTCCTCGAATAAAAGTGGAACAATTGCCCGTCTACACCACGTGAATCCTGGCTGTGGTGATAATTACTATTTGAGGTGTTTGCTAAATGTTGTTCGCGGTGCTACATGTCACGAGGACTACATGAAAGTAGGCGAAGTCCAGTATCAAAATTATCGAGATGCCTGCTACGAACATGGATTGTTAGATGATGACAAAGAGTACATAGACGGTATAATCGAAGCAAGTCATTGGGCATCTGCAGAGTCTCTTAGGCGTATGTTTGCGTCATTGTTGATTTCTGGCTCTTTTAGTAGACCTGAGGACGTATGGCAACAATGTTGGATGTTATTATCTGACGACATTCTATACAGACAGCGACGATTGTTCAATAACGATGGTAATTGTGCTTTTTATATCATTGAATATATATAAATTATTTTTTTTACATAAAAAATACAAACTATCAATTATTACATTGTGTAACCATTGCTTCTCTAAAATATTGAATTTTTCGACTTTCAGATTTGCGGCTCAGTGAAGATGCTATAAAGAATCTCACCCTTGCTGAAATTGAGACTCTTATGCGAATTCGCGGCTCAAGTCTTCGTGAATATTCATCCATGCCTTATCCGGACAGTGGTAGTATTCATAACACTTCAAACCGCCTTCTATTGGATGAGCTTACTTATGATCGTAGCGCGCTTTCTGTGGAACACGAAGCACTTCTTGGAAGAATGACCGATGAACAGAAAGGAGTTTATTCAAGAATTATGTCCGCTGTTGATTCAGGTGCTGGTGGAGTATTTTTTGTATACGGTTATGGAGGTACTGGAAAGACATACTTGTGGAGAACTTTGTCTGCGGCATTGCGGTCGAAGGGAAAAATCGTTTTAAATGTGGCATCGAGTGGAATTGCATCGCTTTTGTTACCTGGTGGAAGAACTGCACATTCTCGATTTCGAATACCCATTAATCTTCATGAAAATTCTTCTTGTGATATTGATCAGGCAAGTCCTCTTGCGGAGCTGATAATGAAATGCTCTCTAATCATATGGGACGAGGCGCCGATGATGCACAAAAATTGCTTTGAGGCAGTTCAAACATCACTGCAGGGTATAATGGGAGTATTAGACCCTTCGAATAAAAGCAAGCCCTTCGGAGGCAAGCCGATTGTCTTTGGTGGAGATTTTCGACAGATCCTTCCAGTCATTCCAAAGGGGAGTCGGCAAGACATTGTCAATGCATCTATTAATGCATCTAGCATTTGGAATGACTGTACTGTGCTCCGGCTTACGAAAAACATGCGTCTTCAGAGCATTTCCGATTCAGATGAGCGTGACGAGGTGGCTGCATTTGCGGATTGGATTGCGAGTATTGGAGATGGTACTATAGGAGGATCAAATGATGGTTGTGCCGCGATCGAAATTCCAGATGATATAAGACTGGATCCATCTGATGATCCAATTGCTGCGATTGTAGAAAGTACTTATCCAATGTTCAAGAATGCAACTAACGATCCGAGTTATTTGAAGGATAGGGCTATATTAGCTCCCACATTGGAAGTTGTTGAGTCAATCAATCAATACATGTCAGATATGAATTCTTCTGAAGGTCGTACGTACTTGAGCTCTGACAGTACTTCTAAGTCGGATTCTGGCAATGATTTCTTGGCAGATCTCCACACGCCAGAATTCCTGAATAGCATAAAGTGCTCTGGAACTCCCAATCATAAGTTGCATCTGAAGGTAGGAACTCCAGTAATGTTGTTGCGCAATATGGACCATTCTATGGGACTGTGCAATAGAACGCGATTGGTTGTGACTAAACTCTCTACTCATGTTCTCGAATGCAAGATATTGACGGGAGATCACGCCGGAGAGAATGTGTTGATTCCTAGAATGAATATCACTCCATCTGATACTAGGATTCCATTTAAGTTCCAGCGGCGACAGTTTCCACTTGTGATTTCGTATGCGATGACCATAAACAAGAGTCAAGGACAGTCTTTATCGCACGTTGGTCTATTCCTGAAGAAACCGGTTTTTAGTCACGGCCAATTATATGTTGCTGTTTCACGTATGACTACTAGAAGAGGGTTGAAAATATTAATTTGTGATAATGAGGAGTTACCCAATAACCAAACTCATAATATTGTGTACAAGGAGGTTTTTAATAATATATGATTGTTTCGTGACGAAACAATCCTTCTTTTTGTAATAATAATGTTACTACGTATTTTAATTATAATTATTTCGATCCTAATTCATGCCATATTTTATTATTCTCCAAAATTTTACATTCCGTGCAACGCACGGGTTTTGCACTAGTTAACCAAAACGCAACATTTTATTCGCACAATTACAAGACAAGCGATTTAATATTAAATCTTATATTTATAGATATGGCGGACTTATAAAAAAATGATCCTACATTTTTATTGGCAT
>BKCP01001669.1:799378-836623 GCA_008636005.1 Striga asiatica
GTTGATCAGTGGCAAGCAATGAATGCCTTCGGCTCAGGTCCATGGCGGTTCGATGGCTGATGGCAGATCACCGAAGCTGGCGACGACCTAGCGGTGGGAACTCGATATGTTGAGAACCGGCAGCGGAGGCCCGAGCAACGACGGAGTTCGACCAAGGCGACGGGATGAGATAAACGGTGACCCTGCTTTCAAGTGGCAGTGGCTCACTTGGCTCGTCGAAAAGCGACAACGACCAGTGGCAGTGATCTGTCGAACACCTTAAAGAAGAGTGGTTGCAGTTGTGGGCTCATCTAGGGAATGGTCATTGGCGCAGACTTAGTGACTCGACGACAGCCCTACTCGGCGGTATGCGGATAGTTTCGATTGTATTTGATAGTTCCGATCAGATAGTTCTGCATAATCCTGTGAGATTACATTTTTTTTTTTTTGCTCAACCAAAATTCGGTTGATACTTGATTTATAACATGTGAATATTTATATAACATATAAGTATATATATACAATTACGTTAACCGAAAAGCATGTGCAGAAGAAGCTTCAATTCAACAAAGGTGGATCTAAAAAATTGCACAAAAAAGGTGGCTATGAAAAGGTCGGTACAAACACTTCCGAGTTCCGACGACGTCGACGAAATCTCCCCGACAAAGAAGCGAACACGGCTGAAAAACTCCAACACTTTTGCAAATTGTTGAAGAAGAAGAATTTCACATGGAAGAGATGGAAACTGAAATATGTGATCACCTGACTGAAAAAATAAAAAACAAGATATATGAATGACAAAACCGACCAAGTCGACACTTATAAGAAAAAGAAGTCAAGGCCTAGCGACGAGCGTCAAAATCCTGTGCAAGACGAGCATTTGAATAATTTCATTATATTTTGTTTTTATAGTCACTATATTTTTAGTATATGTTGTGTTTTGCTTTACATAACATTTATTCAATCATAATTGTGATGTTTTTATTTTGTTTATATTTTCTACTTAATTTTATACCAACAATATATACAATATTGATATATAAAACACCTTATAAGCGCTCTCCAGAATGTAAATATATATATATAGGGAGTGGTTCAAATAAAAACTAGTCCTGGTATGAGAACCGTGAGAACCGTATATGATGCTATTTTTTATTGTGTATGATGTTATTTTTAATATTACACGGTGCTATCATTTTCATATATGCTAATATAAATTGTGTTGCTATTTTTAAGAAAATAGATCCATTTTAAAAATAGCACTAAAACACAATCAATCATAGCACTACTATAAATAGCGGTTCTCACGGTTCCCACGCTAGGACTTAGTTCCCACGCTATATATATACACACATACTAGATTATATTTTTTTTTTCTCAACCAAAATTAGGTTTATACGTTGTTTATAACCTCTAATAATTTATATAATATAAGAGAGGTTATTAGAAGAATTTTCTTTTTTTTCTTAGTAGAAGAAGAAGGAAATAAAAGAGGTTTTATTTGATGGTTGTTAGAATCTTAGAAGTAGACTTATGAAAATAAAATATTGAAAATAGTTCTTATGCTTGTGAACGGTATAAAATTAAGTAGAATATAAAAATAAAAAAAAAATATAAACAAAATTCAATTGTCACAATTGTGCCATGGGGCAAGCCAAGTAATCAAATTTCACAACTAAATAGTATTAAGCATACAGATAAATATACCAGACATAACCTATAAATAAAACATCAACTAAACATTGATACAAATCCGATTGAAACTATCTACATAAGAGGAACTTTTCGTCTTCGAGGTGCTCGTCAAATCACCGCCACCAGTCGTTGATGCTTTTCGACGAGCCAAGTGAACCATTGGCCACTGCCACTCGAAAGTGGGGCCGCCGTTCGTCTCTTCACTCCCCCTTTGACAAACTCCGTCGGTGCTCGACCCTCCGCTGTCGGTGCCCGACAAATCGAGTTCCCACCGTCCAGTCACCGCCAGCCGGTGGTCCGCAATTAGTCGTCGGAAAAGTATATCTTAACAAAAATAGCTTCTGGTCCACCTTTACAATCTACTTGTCCTTTGGGTTGGCATGTTTCAGTGTAGCAGCTTTTGTGATGTGAGTATTTTATTTTATTGCCATTTTATGTGGAACCAAAATATCATCTCGATGTTGTGTCATGATAATTTTTTTTATCTCATCTCCAGATATCATAAAGAGAAGCCCTTTATTTCAAATCATACGTTTGCTGATTGAAGCTTACTGATGACAACAAGTTAGTTTTACACTATNAAGTCATTTCAATTAAGAATATTAACAACACTATCATTGTAGCTTTACAAACTATTAGTAAATTGCGATTATTTAAAAATAAATCTATGTATATATAATTGCTAGCAAGCTTCAATAAATTTTATTCAGTCAGCAATTAATAAAAATAGGACTTCATTTAATAAGAATCTTTATGACCATAAATTTTATTCAGTCAGCAATAATAATCTAATAAATAGGACTTCATTTAATAATATATATATATATATATATATATATATATAATTGTTGGCAAGCTTCAATAAATTTTATTCAACCAACAATTAATAATAATATGGGTTTATTTAATAAAAATATGTGTTCATTTAATAAAAATATGTTCATTATTTAATAATAATATATAACTTTCAGTTACACAATTTATTTTGACAGGTCCCATTTTGGATGGTACCCATTTCTATAACGCTTTTTTATGTCCTCAAATACAAAATATTTTTGTTTTTATTTTAATACTATATATTTTTTGGTATTATATAAATACATATTTCACAACTAATTAAATGACTATATATCTCTATTTTCTATTGCAATTATACAATAATAAAAAATATTTTTTTGGATACTACAAAGATACATCAAATATTTTGAAAAATCAAATCGCGGAGTCACGAGTCGAAGAAATTTAACGGTAATGATTCGTTGTGATTGGAATTCTGACGATAGAAAAATCATGAATGTTGTATATAAATGATTGTTTAATAATATTTATATTCACTTCTTTAAATTATTTTTTCTCATTTATTAAGTTATGATTTTTAATTTATATTTTTATTGTTTTTCGTGCAAATGTAGGGTAAAACTAATTTACGATGTATAAGGACCCATTCGATAATATTAAAAGTTGGAAAGTAAATTGCGATTTCCAGTTTTCTTCACAAACGCCTATAGGAATTAGGAAACGATGAAAAATCCAGTTGGAAAAAATTGAACCCAAATTTGGGGTTTTAAGAAGCCGCTTGGACATTGTCTAAAAAGAAGAAGAAGACCACCTCTTCTTCCCTACTCTGCAACTAAAGGGCAAAACCCCTAAACTTCACTTCTCTGCCCAGTCAATTTGATTAGTTCCAGGTTAGGGCGGAAGGGACGATGGGTCGTCCCGAACCCTGTGTGCTCTACGCACACACATTTGTTCACCCCCACCTCGATGAATATGTCGACGAGGTACTTCTGTCATTTTTTTTTAATCATATATTGTATTTATTGTTTTTTTTAGGTACTTGGCGGCGATTGTGTTCAAGGAATAGTATTTTGTGCTTGTTCTAAATTTTCCCCCCTTCTCTCTGTATTTAAAAGATTTATACTGGGTGCAATGTTTTGGTTGCACTATCGATTTTATTTTCCAGCGTGGTTGTGTTATGCGATTTGTTGGCATAGCCACATAAGCTTTCACCTTATGCAAGAGACAAAACATTGATATACAGTTGATTCTGAATTATGAATTTTGTATCTGGGATTGGGATTCCAACTTAGCGCCTTTTGAGTGAGATTTTGAGAAGAGTTTCTCTTTGGAGAGCAGAATATGATGAAAGTCGTAAGCTATGTTTTGGGGGGTGGGGGGTGTTTGGAGTTCTTGTCTATCTTTGGCCTCTATGGCGGGCATGAGAGTCAGGTGGTTTACCCTGCGGCATATGTCAGCAGTTTGAGTCCGACATTGTATGCTTTATAAAGTTAACATTTTGGAGCAAGTAAGCATTAGTTTGAAGGAAGTGGAGAGAAGTGAATAACAAATGTTATACTACTTCTAGTCATGACCCTGAAATTGTCGGGTTGTATTCACGTGCGATATTTTGTTTTTCAAGGTTTTGGAACTGGTATTATTTATTTTGTCGTCTAATATTGAGCTTTAAATTTTGAAGAGAGTTGTAGTGTTCCATATTAACAGAATGAATGAAAGCAAAACATTGAATAGTTGAAGTATGATACATTGAAAAATTGGCCCATTGAGTGATTGATTGGTGATAAATTTGAGCAATATATGTACAGACAAAGTAAATATTTATACCATGATACATTAATAAATTGTCAATAAATCTTTAAATTAGGAGATTATCAATTGTTTGTAGTTTTCATTTTCTTTGGAGTTGTACAAGTGAAATAAAAAGTTTATGTGAGGAATTAGCCTATATGTTGAAGTAAGGCATGGAGTTTTCACACTTAAAAAAGTTTTTTGTTGGTTTTCCTACAAACTTTAAGTGTGTGCTTGGATATAAGTTTGTGATTGGATATTTGGATTTTGATTGGTTTTTTTGATTAACCATCGGTAATTTTGAGTTAGTTTTGAATTGGATTTTTAGTGTATTTAAATAAATATTTGATATAAAATGATCAAAGTTGATTTGATTTAAAAGTGGGAGAGAGGTGATTGCAAGTGATGAGTAGTTATGAATGGATGAATAGTGAATTGTAGTTGATGTGATGTGTAAGGATGAGTGATTGATATTATTTAATTACATTAATAATATTGAGGATAATGTGGTTGAGTTAAATTTGGGTTAAAAAAAGTGATTGGTGAAAAGTGATTAGAAATTGTTTGGTTTTTTACATTGTACTAAAAGTCGGCCTAGGCGCCGCCCGGTCGCCTCCGATTTGCATGAATCGGCTGAGAAAATCGGCTACGCGGGCTCGGCGGTAATTTTTTAGTTTTCTTTTTAAATACTAGTTACATTATTTGGTTATCTATATAAGTAATCTTATTTGGCTTAGGTGTGTGGATTTATTATAAGTTGAGATAGTGTTATTTTGTGGGTATTGAAAATAAATAAAAAAATTAAGGTATTTAATCTTATTTTTTAGGCCTCGCCTAGACGCTCTAAGCACTAGGCGCTGGTCGAGCGCCTAGCAACTTCTAGAACACTGGTTTTTTATATCCATGCACACCCTAAATAACTAGCGTTGAAGCTTATTTTTTTAGTTGATGGATTCGAACTTCAATTTATCTTGTATTAAACTGGCTGGGCAGAACTCATTCTCAAAAGTTAGCTCTAAGGGAGAAGGAGCCCGTCCCGCACTTACACACTGTAACAGCCCAATAACTTATCAATGTGGGGCGGGCATAAACTTCTCACATCTTGCATATTTACTGGCATTTTCTGACTTCTTTATACTTTATGATTTCTTCTCTCAACATTTTTTACACTCTAGGTGGTATTTTCGGAGCCTGTAGTCATCACAGCCTGTGAGTTCCTTGAGCAGAATGCTTCGTCATTATGTACTGCAGTGAAGCTTGTCGGGTATGGTGAACATACATTTTTTATATTTGGTTTGTTTTTTTCCTTAGAATTGTTTTATCTCCAGAAGGAATATAGTACCATTTATGAGGTTGTGGATAATGAATCATGTTACCTAGTTGGATGCTTTTTGATTGTTATGATTTCATCATTATTTTTATTTTAGCCTTGTTTCAATTCTATCATGTGATTGTTCTATGCAATCTCACTATATTCTTCTCTGTCTTAAGGGGCACTTCACCTCCATCATTTGCTCTGGAAGTTTTTATTCACTGTGAAGGAGAGACGAGATTTAGGCGTTTGTGCTTGCCTTGTTTGTACTCTCATTCATCATCAAATGTGCTTGAGATTGAGGTGTGTACCACACTTCCTATATTTTTATTTCGATAAACTTAAACAAATTCGTTGAACTCTCTAGTATTTGTAGTTCCGTAAGTTACTATGATATTTCTCTCGTGTTTCTGTTTGTTTTCTATGATTGTTATGTATATATATTTCATCTTGTGCTTAAGTTTGATTATTATTCAATATAAAAAAATTATATACACATTTGTTTATCTATTCTATCGCATTTTTATCCTTCTTGTCATATATCACGGCAAACCATATAAAAACTGTAGATACTAAAGCGATATCCATCAACATCATGTCCTCAGAGAGGTTGCTCCTTCAGTCTCATTTAGTTTGATGAAGCAATTTCTCATAGATGTACTTTGATTAAATTCTATGTTATTTTCCCTACTTCAGTAGTTGAAATTGAGTTGAGATGCAGATTTCACACCTCACTAGTGTATTTAGGCTGCAATAAAGGCTTGGCATTATTAGTTGATTTTATTATATTGCCTTTTTCTGAAAAATGCATCATCTTGCAATAGGCTGTGGTTACAAATCATTTGGTTGTGAGAGGCAGCTACCGTAGCCTGAGCATGGTCATATATGGGAACACAGCAGAAGATCTTGGCCAGTTTAACATAGATGTTGATCTAGACAGCTCACTGACTGATACTGTTAGTGCTGTTGAGGGAAACCTGGAAGATCTGCCTCCTGCTTTTCATCCCAATATGTCCACAATAAAGGAACTCATATCGCCCTTGAAGATATTATCTCGACCAGCAGCCATCTTGGATATTCCGTTTGAATTAAGAAGATTCCTGGTGTTAGTTTTTAAAAGTTTGGACTCTCAGAACCTGGGTGAAGCAGCGGATAAAGTTATCAGCTCATTGTTATTGGTGGCCTCAAGGTATAGAACCCGTGGCTCATCTCACGAGCATGTTGATCCAAAGCAGCTGGCGCCTGGTACTGTGATTAGTGGTTTGGATGATCACACTCTTATTGAAGCAGAACAGGAACTTTTGGGTCTATATAATAAACTTCAGAAAGAATCTGGGGATCTATCCGCCGAACTTTCAGCAGAAAGCTTGTTTCTTGATTCCAAGGAAGGTGATGTTACGTCCAAAGAACTGGTGGAAATTTTACACCAGCATTTTGATTTTTGTGGCGGCATTGGAAATGTGGGATATTCACATATTTCACAGGTAGATGGAATCTGTTTGCGTCATGAAGTTGTCAGCAGCTATATATGCTCGACACTTCAATCAGTCCTGTTATATTATTTAAATTTTATTATATCCTGTTCATGCATCTGCGGGGTCAAGCGATAAGCATTTCAAACCTGATTGGCTGATTTTAGTTTTTTTTGTTCTATTTTTTTTCTGCCATCTCTCTCTCTTTTCAGAATAAGAATACAATTCTGTGGTTGAGCATGGCAACTTTGTTCTGCTCTGCTAGGGAGAGTTGTTTTCACTTTGTTAACTCTGGTGGCATGAAGCAGCTGGGATATGTTTTTGCTCACCGAATGAAAATTTCTACTACTCTTGCATTGTTGCTTCTTGGAGTCATTGAGCGAGCTACTTCGCATTCAGTTGGATGTGAAGGTTTTCTAGGATGGTGGCCTCGGGAAGATGAAAGAATACCAGACGGCACTAGTGAAGGGTATAATCAGTTGTTGAAGATGTTGTTAGAGAATCAGAGGCATGATGTTGCCTCTCTTGCAACGTATTTACTTCATCGCTTGCGTCTTTATGAAGTTGCTTGCAGATATGAGGTACATCTGCATTCTTCTCCCATCTTTGTGTTAACTATAATTATGAAGGACAGATGTGTTTCTGCATAAAAATAATTATATCCTTACACGATTGCATGTCATATTTCAGTTAATAATTCTAAAATTTTGCTGAAATATGATTGCTCTTATTCCTTGTGGATTTTTGTGTTTGTGAATTGAAGATGGTGATTGTCTGGCTCTATGTGATGTAGTATTTGATCTTGCAAGGAAGCCATTTTCAGATTGGCTTTCAGAAAAATCACAGCCTTTAAGGCTAAATTTTGCCAGCATGTTTTTCTCTTGTGAAGTTGCTGTTGGGAAAGAGTGCAATACTATGAGAAAAAATTTACACTGACTTTGTGTGGATTTTTTCTATTGGATGATTAAACTTTATTGTTTCCTGTCCCAGTGCATAGTATTATCCATACTAGAGGGCATATCAGCTGTTGGCCAAGTCACAAATTCTACTGTGGATATGCTTGCGAGTGCTAAAGTGCAACTAAAGAAACTGCTGGTTAGTTTCTCTGTTGTATCGCCTGAATTGTTTGATTGATGCATATATGTTTTGTATCTGAAACTAGCATAGGAATGTTTCACTTTTGAGGTCAAACCTGTTAACAAGTATTGTTGCAGAAATTGATACAGCTGAGTGGTCCAATTGATGATCCTTCTCCAACAGCTGCGGCAAGCAGATTTTTTATACTTGGAGATACTGGACAGTTGGCATATAAGACAACCGTTGTCTTGATTAATCAATCAAATTGTGGCTTTTTGAATTGGGACATAGACGCACATTTACTTTCCCTTTTGAAGGTATGCACTTATACCATCCATTTGCTTGGTCAGTATTCATCCTTATATGAACGTTTTTTCAGAGTTAAGTTACATATGAATTGTCATCCTCTCCTATTTGCCTTGCTTTTGAAAATATGAAGAGTGGTGAGTTTCATTTTTTTTTACCTGTTGATTTTTATGTTATTAATTTTGTTTTAGATAAGTTGATGAGTTTATTTTCTTCTGCAAATACAAATTTTTTAATGTGGCTTTTCAATAATTTTCGTGCAATGGGTAATATTATATTAAGAAACTAGAATATGGACATAGGAAGCCTGGAAGATGTGATAGAAGAAGAGGTTGATACTGCATCAACCTACTGATTTTGTTAAGTACATGGAAGAGGGAAATCATAAGCATTAAATCTTGTTGTATGATTGCCAATTGTTTGTTTGAGGAAATCCCATAGGACATGGTAATTGATGCAAGGCAACCACGAAGGTCCGGTGTTTGCTTGCCGTACTTTTTTGTAAAATTATTACCATATAATCATTTCTGAAAATTTCTGATTGTGCACTATTTCTTTGTAAATTCTTGAAAAGATCATCGTATCAAGTATTATCATTGTAATTTCACCTGAAATTGACTGCTACCATATCTAAATTCCTTTCCATGTCCTTCCCTGCTTCAGTTTGTTGTAGGGGATTTTCTTTTACGCTGTGTACTAACTTTTCATTTCGTTGAACAGGAGAGAGGTTTCCTTCCCTTATCAGCTGCTTTGCTGTCATCTTCTGTTTTACGATCTGAAACAGGGCATGCAACAGACTTGTTTTTGGACATTGTATTGCATATTGAAGCAATAATTCTATTGCTGCTTTTTTGTCGCTCAGGTTTTTTCTTTGTTACCTTCTTTTCATAGTCAAGTTAAGTTGTAAGATATAATCATTTATGCTGCCTATTTTCACTTTCAGGATTAAATTTCCTTTTACACGACCTTGAAGTTTCTTCTACCATTATCCATGCTTTGCGTGGTATCGAGGATGTTCAGAAGGAAGATTTGCTTTCACTTCGTTTTGCACATGTCTTGATGTCTAAAGGGTTTTTTATTTCCCCAAAGGAAGTTGGACAGATAGTTGAGATGCATATGAGGGCAGTAAGTTTTTCTATTTGAATTATTTTTTGTATTATTTTTTTTGGGTTGCTGCTGCTCCATTAATTTTATCAGCACTGCCCCGTCGTTTTCTTATTTTCCTGTTTTTCATTTATTTTATGTTTTTATTTGCTTAGGCGTACTTTGTGAAACTAAATGCATTTTCATATGAATATATCCAGTTAATTGCCATAGATAGCTTATGCAAGTTGACCCCAAACACTGAAGAGTTTTTATGGGTGCTTTGGGATCTCTGTCGTCTCGCCAGGTAGCAGATGCTTATTATTATTGCTATGATTATTATTCATTATCTTTAAGTGTCTTAAGGCTTCAAACTGTCCTCGTTCAGGTCAGAGTGTGGACGTCAGGCTCTATTGGTCTTGGTGAATTTCCCCGAGGTATAATACTTACTTTTGCACGCCATGTGTTATGTGTGCTTTGACACATGACCTTTTTTTTTCATGATTTTTATAGAAAATATGAGGGAATGCTTGGATATAAATTTATCTAAAAATATCCAATCATTTTTAACCAATCACTCGTTTTAACTCAAATCTAACTCAACTTTAACTCAACCCCACTCTCCTCAATATTATCAATATCAATATAATTAAATAATATAAATCAACCATTCTTACATATTACATCAACCTTAATTCACTATTCATCCACTCACATAATATTAACTAAATGTGTTCACATCACCTCTCTCCTACTTTTACATCAAATCAACTTTAGTTATTTTATCTTAAATATTATTCTAATATAAATTCAAAATTCCATTAACAACTAACCATACCAAACCAAAAAATCCAATCAAAACCAAAAAAAATTTATATCCAAGCATCCCCTCAATATTTCAAGAATCTTTCTATTTGTGCGGCAGACCTCTTCCTTTTGGCTTATTGCTATCAGATAATCACATTGGTGTTTTTGTTCTGGGGGTTCTTATGAAACATCTGATTAGTGCATATTTTCTGCTCGATTTACGAAGTCGATCTGTATTTCATCATGCTTAAGAACAGTTCCGAGTTTTACTCAAGAACGAAGCTTGTATTTTTTCCTCTGCAGGCTCTCAAAGTCTTAATGGCTGCTTTACATTCTGGAAGGGAACTTGATCTTGTTTCTTTGAGCACTGGTATATTATTGACTTGAGGCATGAAGATTCTGGTTCATTACATTATTGTGTATTCTTATATCCGGCGAAATTCTTACATTGCAGGATTGTCACCTTTAAACCTTGCAATCTTTCACGCCGCTGCTGAGATTTTTGAAGTTATTGTAACCGATTCTACTGCAACTTCTCTGAGATCTTGGATTAACCATGCGAAGGAACTGCATATAGCCTTGCATTCCTCCTCCCCAGGTTCCAACAAGAAAGATGCTCCTGCACGGCTGTTGGAGTGGATAGACGCTAGTGTAGTTTACCATAGAAATGGTGCAATTGGACTCTTACGATACGCTGCCGTTTTGGCTTCTGGAGGAGATGTTCACATGGCCTCAAACAGTGTTTTGGCTTCTGATATGATGGATGTCGATAATGTTGTAGGGGAATCTTCCAATAGTTCTGATGGTAATGTTGTTGATAATCTAATTGGAAAACGGATAACTGAGAAGGATTTTCCTGGTGTCATTCTTCGTGACTCCTCCATAGCCCAGCTCACCACAGCAATTCGAATTTTGGCATTCCTTTCGGATAATTCGGTATTGTGGATCTCTTGTTAGCTTTGTTTCTGGATTTGTAGTTGTAAAAGTCATTTAAGCATATCTTTTTTGTTTACTCAAGGTTGTTGCTGCAACTCTCTATGATGAAGGTGCTGTTATGGTCATCCATGCTGTTTTGATCAACTGCAAACAAATGCTGGAGAGGTCATCCAATATTTATGGTAAGTTTTTTTTCCCTGCTACTGAATGCAATTTTGAGCATTAATAACATTTCCGAATCATACAGAAACTCATTATTGCTCGAAGGGCGCATCATAGTTTTAGTGGTTAATGGTTATTGCAGTAAGATGTTCTTCTGCATCAAATATGCATTGTTTACTAACCCACTAAACCCTATTATGAGATTTTTTCGTGATGGTTGGAATCATTGCTCCATGGAGGTACTACAATGTTTTTGAGATGCTTCAGTTTGGCTTACTTGTGAAGTTGAAAAATGGCTTATTTTTTAAGCAGATTATCTTGTTGATGAGAATATGCATTGTCAACTAACCCACTAAACCCTAATATGAAATTTTTTCGTGATGGCTGGAATTACTCCATGGAGGTATTACTTTCAGTTGGCTTGTGAAGTTGAAAAATTGTTTATTTTTAAGCAGATTACCTTGTTGATGAGGGTGGAGAGGGCAGTTCAACATCTGATTTGCTTGTAGAACGTAATCGAGAAAAGAGTTTGCTCGATCTTCTGATACCTTCGATGGTTCTGCTGATCAATTTGTTACGGAAGTTACAGGTTTGTGGTGACGTATTTTAGCGCATCTTTTCTGTACTTTTTTTTTAAAACTTAGTACATATTTCACTTTTAAGTTTTCATATGGTTCTACATTAAGAACCATATTTAGGAGATCAGTTTTTATTTTGTTTTAACTTGTTTTCGACTATGAAGTGTTTCCAGTAATCATTATCTGCTAATGAAGGTTTGGTTTGTCTGGACTCACTGATTCTCATGAGATATCTGGTTATATGAATCTTGGTCGAGGTCTTTGACTTCTGAGTATTGGAAAAATAAAATATTGCAAGCAATTTGACTCCAACCTTTTTTGTTGATTTGATAAGGCCTATCTGTCTACTTATCTGTCTACCTGACAATGTGCTCCACATTGCTTTATCCAATGAAAGTTGTAACCTTATTTAGTTATTTTGGAATTTGGTTTTTATTGGAATTGGATATAAGCTACTTGTTTAAGTTTGGTAGATTGAAAGGTTTGCCAGGATCAGTAATTTAGAATTGGAATGGTCGTTGCTGTTGTTGTTNNNNTTCCTACGGTGATGCATTACTACCTTGTGCACTATGCTCCACACTTTTTCTTGATCCTAATCTATTAATAATGGAGATATCAAATGTAGTATTGAAGCATACCTCTTTACTGAATTCAGGAAGTGAAAGAGCAACACAAGAACACAAAACTGTTGAATGCACTCCTACAGTTGCACCGAGAAGTGAGGTAGCATCAACTCTATCTCCTTTTACTGAGTATAACAAACAAATTCTTCAGGTTGTCTGATTGGATTATCATATGCAGCCCCAAGTTAGCTGCCTGCACGACAGAGTTATCTCATTCTTGCCCTGAGTTTGTGCTTGGTCTTGGAGCTGTTTGCCATCTTATTGCATCTGCACTAGCATGTTGGCCAGTTTACAGTTGGACTCCCGGCCTTTTTCATTTTGTTTTGGACAGTCTTCACGCAACTTCATCATTGGCACTGGGTCCCAAGGAAACTTGCAGTTTACTTTGCCTGCTGGTATATGAATTTTTTCCAATCAGCAGTGTGGAATACTCTCAGGTTCTGTATTTAGTAGTATATCTGATAATTGAAACTTGAAACTGACTAAATCTGCTGCATTGTGTATCTCTAGAATGATTTGTTTCCGGATGAAAGTATTTGGCTGTGGAAGAATGGGATGCCAATGCTGAGCCCCTTGAGAGCAATTGCCTGTGGGACAATACTGGGCCCAGAAAAAGAGAAACAAATCAATTGGTATCTGAATCCTGGAAATCCTGAGAAGCTAGTTTCTCAATTGTCTCCACAACTTGCGAAACTTGGAGAGATAATTTTACATTGTGCTGTCAGTGTAAGTGGCACATGTATTATTTTCATAAAGCAATTCAAGTTAAATGCTATCGTATAATTTCTCATGGTTGATTATTCTAGAAGAACGCCAATTCTTTAATTTCAATTTGTATGCCTATAGATCTCATATTTCAAATCATGATGGTGGTATTGTTCATTTCTCAGATGTCAGTCGTCATACAAGATGCTCTACGTGTGTTGGTGATTCGGATTGCATATCTGAATCTTGATTATGCTTCACAAATGGTGAAACCTATAATATCATGGATCAGTCATGGCCTCTTAGAGGCATCAATATTATCTGATGTGGATGCTTACAAGGTTATCTAGAACACTTACACTCAAAATTTCTGTCATTCTTGTCATCTTGTGCCAATTTTTTTCCCTATAATATGATTTCTCTGTGTTTCTGTACAGGTTCACCAATTACTGAAGTTTGTTGCTATCTTGTTGGAGCATCCATATGCTAAGGTATTCTTTATATCCTAGAACTAATTCATGTTGCTTTCCTTTTGAACTCTTCACCAGGATGTAACGATTTGTTAGTTCCATCTGATTTTATGTGATCTGTACAACAGCGGCTACTGTTGAAAGCAGATGCCTCTCAGATGTTTAAGAAAGTGCTCCAGAAGTGTATTGAAGCGGCCAATTATGATGCTAGGTTGGCCCAAGAATACCCAAAATATGAATTTTCACATCTTACTTGGTGCGTTCCGGTGTTCCAGTCAATCTCATTGATTAATGACGGTCGAGCATCAATGAAGTATCCTGGAGCACACGACAGGTCAGAAACATTAAGCTCATAAGTGTCTTCATTTCTTCATACTTGATTGCATAAACATGCATTTGTGATGAATGATGATTTACTCTGTTTACAGGAAAGTTCCGGATAGTTTTACAGATGAAGAATGCGTCACATTCTGTTCATATCTCGTTCGATTTTGCATGGTATGTTCCCTTTTTTTTTTTTTTTTTTTTCNTCGTCTTTACCTGCACACCAGGATATAATTGGTCACTTGTACTATCTTTCTTGTACATGAGCTTGTTGAGAGCTCTAGTAGATTGACCATCTATGTTCCGTGCTCTCTTCTTCCCTTTTACTCTTACTTTCATTTCTTGTGTGAGTCCCGTCCCATTTCTCCTTACGTTGATCCCATTTATTTTACATCTATTCCTTTCCATTCAAATTGTAGGTTTTGCCACTCGGAAAAGAATTACTTGCCTGTTTGTCTGCTTTCAAAGACATGGTTTGTTACACTGAAGGCCAAAATGCTTTACTCACTGTGGTGAAGCATATTCAGTTATCTGCAGTTCAGGACTCTGAGTCTCAGACTAAACATGCAGCCAATGCAAGTTGGGGTGTTATATGTGCATCTGAGTGGGGACATCCACCAATGTTATGCTGCTGGACCAATTTGATAAGGTTGTTTGAATCTAATGATGTTCCTGCCATAGAAGTTGCTAAAGCAATGTACTTGCTAGCTTCAGGCATGTTGGGCTTTTGTATGAATGGGGAAAGGTTAGTTCAGATAAGCCTTTTTCCAGTTTTTGTTTCTTTACCATCTACATAGAGCAGTTTATTAAGCTTTTTTGAATCAAATATCAACTGTTATGATTGAATGTGTGTACAGCACTCCCTTCAATCAGCGTGCAGTATTTCACTCCTTTAACAACAATGCTGTACTTTTTTAATCAGTTTATTGGCAGGTGCATCTGTGATGCTCAAAGCTGATATTTGTTTGAAATTTAGGACTTATCATCCTTATGAACCCATTAAGTTGTCCAAAAGCTATTTCTTCACTTCGAGGCTGTGGTAGTTTAAACTAGGTTTAACTGCATTCTTTGCTGCTTGGCGCACTAATTCCATATATATATATCCCAAATAGCATAAGATTGGAAAAATTATGTTGCTGTTATCTTCAGTTATTCCTGCGCAAATCTAATTTTATGATGAGATAAAATTGGCACTATCCTTGTATGTTGCTTTTTCATCAGTGTGAAACCAGAGAGAGTTGCTGCTATGAAATTACTTTTTGGCATGAAGAGTGACGCTTCTTCAGAAAGCTTTGTCGAAGAAAACCTAAAGCACATTGAGGAGCTCTCAAATGTATTACTAGAATCCGATAAGGACTTCGAATCTACATCTCACGATCTTCCGACACTGCATCAGGTTATTATATATTTCTTCACTCCATCCATTTTTCTTCCCTGGACAAAGTTTCTTAATGTTTTCCTTTTCATTTTCTGGTTTCCAAATACATGTCCAGATCAAGGAGACATTGAAGTTGTTCCTTCTTTTGTTACAAACATCCACAACAGACGAAACACATCCCAACCTTGCCGAAGCTTATGCCTCCTTATCTCCTCATCCCCTCTCCACAAGGCTACACAAATTCTCACACACAAGCAAGGATCGCATAGAAGACCACATCATCCCAGACGAACTCAACCCCACCTTCTCCTGGGAATGCCCCGAGAATCTCCGCACCCGAATGACTCAAACGGACCTCTCAGCCAAGCGAAAAATTTCCTCACTCGACCCGCCTAACCGTCTCACACGCGGAGACAACTCCGCACCAGAGCCCGCCTCCCGTGGGCCCGCGGCCCAATCCTCCTCCCTCCAAGGCCCAACTCGCAGGGACACTTTTCGTCAGCGCAAGCCCAACACCAGCCGCCCCCCTTCAATGCACGTGGACGATTATGTCGCGAGAGAACGCAACACAGATAGCGCCAGCCCAAACGTGATTGCCGTCCCTCGAATCGGGTCCTCGGGTGGCCGCCCGCCGTCCGTCCACGTGGACGTCTTCATGGCTCGTCAGAAAGAGCGCCAGCTTATCGCAGGCGCTTCGAACGACTCGCCCGCGCAGTCCAAGTCAGCTTCGGCTGTGGATAATGACAACAAATCGAACAAATCACAGTCAACATCATTGAAACCCGATTTGGATGACGATCTCCAGGGGATTGACATCGTGTTCGATGCCGAGGAAGTCGAGCCGGACGACAAGCTGCCTTTCCCGCAGCCCGACGACGATAATCTGCCGCAGCCTGGGCGCGTGGTAGTTGCAATGGGGTCCCCTCCTCAGTCCATAGTCGAGGAGACTCCGGAGATTATGCCGTTGGCGCGTGAGCCGAGTATTTCGTCTGATAAGAAATTCGCGGAGGATCCTAAGAGGACGATTGATTCGTCTGGTTCTTCTTCGAGTAGGTTCCCTGTTGATTCGCGAGTGGTGCCGAACTTGTACCCTAACAAGGCTGTGGGGTCCACGGGGTTTGGGGTTTTCTATGACCATAAGTTTCCTTTGAGTCAACCTCCGCTGCCCCCAATGCCGCCTCCCCCAACTGTCTCGCCCGTGATGTCTCAGAATGTGGAACCTGTTATGGCGGCGCCAGCTCAGTTTCTACCGGGATATCATGTGAGTAGATGCGTTTTGGTTTATATTTGTTAAATTAATTTTAATTCTTTATTTGTTATTTATTTATTGTTTGGTTAGATTGGATTAGAAACGAAAGTATCAGAAATAAAGTTGAGGTAGCGCCCACAGAGGAGAAAATGGGAGAATCGCGATTAAGGTGGTTTGGGCATGCGCGTAGGAGAGACTTCGAAGCACCAGTGAGAAGGGTAGAAACATTAGATTTAAGAACTCAGGGGGAGGGGTAGACCCTAAGAAAACTTGGAATGAGACATCAAAAAATGATTTAAAATATTTTAATTTGAATGAGGATATGTGCTTTGATCGAGCACGATAGCGGCATGTGGTCTGTATAGTCGACCCCACTTAGTGGGATTTTAACTGCTTGTTGATTGATTGATTGATTGTTATTTATTGTTTGTACTCATTGTTAATATTTTGTAGGAATAATTGTTGAGGTATTACCTTATTATTTATTGAAATTGTCAATGGGATTGTTGAGTTGTTTTTGCTCGGGCACTTTGTAATTATGAAACTGCTTTTCCTTCTGTCCTTTAGAAAAGTCGAAACCTTAAGGGTACTTTTCGTAATTAATTAATTTTCAAAACGAACGACCTGATCGTTTAAAATCCTTTGCATCACAGGTTCCGTCAGATTACATGTCTTCCATGCCAAGCAGTTCAGCATCGCCGCCAATCTCAACCTCGATGCCTGACATGAAATTCGGACGGCAATCTCTCTCTTCCCCTTTGGTGGGCCCCACAACAAGACCCCCTCCCCCACTCCCTCCCACCCCACCCCCTTATTCCTCAAACTCCTCTCTCAAAAACTCCGCCTCCCCATCCCCACAGTATTTCCCGCCCGTCCGCAACACAACCGACCTTCAGCAGGCCTCGGCCCAGCGCCTGCTTTTTCGACCCAGCTCAATGCCCGTTAACCTTTATGCCAGCAACTTAGTTCAGCATCCAGGGGAAAACTTACCGAACATCCCTCAAAATCTTCCAGTGCCGTTGCCTTCATTTAACCCTTTACCGAATCTTACTCAGTTACAGCCTTTGCAGCCGCCACAAATCTCTCGACCTCCACCTCAGCACCTTAGGCCACCTGTCCAGCCCTCACAGTCCGATCAAGGGGTATCTTTATTGCAAAGCTCGTTACAAATTCAAACTCAATCGTCTCAAGTGGTACAGCAGGCCCAAGTGTCACCTGCTCATGCGTACTATCAAACCCCACCACAGGAGAGCACTTCACATTCTCTGCCCCAGCCGCAAGATTCGGGGATGTCTCTACAAGAATTTTTTAGGTCTCCTGAAGCTATTCAGGTACTTTTTTTTTTTCACTTTGGATACAAATTTTTTACTGAAAGTGATTTTTTTGGTTAACTTGAGTTAATTTGGAAAAAAGATGGTATGGTTAATTGTTAGTGAGGTTTTGAATTTATATTAAAATAATATTTAAAATAAAATAATTAAAGTTGATTTGATATAAAAGTAAGGGAGAGAGATGATATGAAGTGATGGTTAGTTAAAATTATGTGACTGGATGAATAGTGGATTAAAGTAGATGTGATGTGTAAGAATGATGGGGTGGTATTATTTAATTACATTGATAATATTGAGGATAGTGGAGTTGAGTTAAAGTTGAGTTAGATTTTGAGTTGAATAAAATTTTGGATGAAAAATTTTGTATACAATCATGCCCTGAGTTTTCTTGAACTGCAGTCTCTTTTGAGTGATCGGGACAAACTCTGTCAGCTTCTGGAGCAACATCCAAAGTTGATGCAGATGTTACAGGTTCGATAGATCTCTGCTTCTAATGAGTGCTTCTTGTTCATTTGTTTAGGTTAACATATTATGCATAGAGAGTCAGTTATTTGTGTTTATGAATGTTGTTTGTAGTGATATGTGACGTGCTTGAGAATATTTGAGTAAATGAGATTATAAAATGGTTTGGGTTTCGAAGCACGAAAGCATTTTGCTATGCACTTTCGTAGTTTATGTTTTACAAAGGGAATAAAGGGCTTTTATGCAGATGGGTGTGTCTACATGAAAAAAACCTTCTCGTGCATTTTGCCGTTGGGTTTTCTTCTTGTGTGCAAAATATAATTTTCTATTTTCAGCTGTACAAGCAAAGATTCACTGTCTGTATTATTATGTTCCTTTCTGGGATTTGGGTCGAGATTTTTCTTTTTCCTTATCTGATCGTGTGCATGTTTTTACCAGGAGCGACTTGGTCAATTGTAGTGGCAGTCGGGCACTATCTGAGGATACACACAAATTACCATGAAAAAGTCGGCATTTTTTCCCGCCTTTTGTATTTACGGAATGTACTCTATCAAAGTCGAACTGTATTATTTTATTTTTGCTTGAGATGTAAACTGAGTAGGTTAATTGTTGTATGTTTGTCCTTTTAAACCTTTTTTTTCTGTCTGTATGGTTTATTAGTGCTTCGATGGGTTTCCTTGTCCGGCTTATGTTGCGATGCAGAACAGTAGGATATCATATATGAGAGATGTAAATAATCTCGTGTACATTATTAGTATGCCCATCTTTNTATATCATCAATTTTTTAGGCAATTTTGGGGTGCGTATTAGATTATATCATCAATTTTTCTATCTCTACATTTAATCGATTTGATGTGGTCAGTCCTCAAACAATGTTAAGCAGTTTGAACGAATGCATGGGAAGTGAAAGGAATACTTGTACCAATTTCACGAGAGTCCCAATGATTGTATGTCTGCATCAACAATTTCAAAAGGCATAATAGGCCAAAAAATTTGTGGGTACGACTCTGAATTTAGATTAATTACTACTGTCAGCCAATCACCAATTTAAAAAAAGCGACTGTTTATTTAGATTAAGTACTATTACTAGTTGCTAGCCAGGCAATTTATAGTTCTTTAAATAAATATATACAAAAATGTTTGGAAGTAGAGAATTTAAATTGAAAAGAACAAACAAAAATCAAGGGATTTAACATATCACAATTTTAAATAAAAATATAAATAAAGGGATTTCCAATATCTCAATCTAAAAAAATCTAAGTTTTTGAAATCGTTAAAACTAAAACGTCTGCTTGAAATTGGATTCTACATGGGGATGGAACCTAATTGGGGAAATTCTATTAGAAGGCTCAACTTTTTGATATTGTATCAATTTAAGGCTTTTTATTCTTTTTCAATAAAAGACCTATATTTTAGGTTATTCTCAATTTAAGGCTCACTTTTTAGTTAACTTTCCATTGTAAGGCCTAAGTAACTTTATATTTTGATATAAATATGTGAACCAATTAACTTTATTTTATAATATAGTTATGTGAAAAAAAAAAGAATTTTTTATTTAGTTTGTATTTTACATACTTATAATAAATATCTTTAAAAAAAATATGTAATGGAAATATTATTTTTATTAATAATATAAATATGTAATAAAACTAAAAAATAATATATAAATGCAATCTACAAAAATATATAATTTTCAACAAGCAATGACATAGTATCAACTTTTGCTTCCAAAAAGAAAAGTTAAAATTAATTTTTATTAATATAATTTTACTAAAGATATTTATTATTTTTTACTATAAGTATGCAAAATATAAATTACAAAATAATAATAATAATAATAATAATAATAATACTTTTATTCACATAATAGTTGTTTTACATATTTATATGAAAAAGGTAAAGTTAGTTGGGCCTTATAATGGAAAGTTAACTGTAAGCCTTAAAGTGAGAACAACCTAAAATATAAGCTTTCTGTTGAAAAAGTATAAAATTCAGGCCTTAGATTAATACAATTACTAAAAGTTAGGCCTTCCAATAGAATTTCCCCAACCTGATTGGAGTTCACGGTTCTTTTTTTCTTTTTTTTTTCAATATTTTCAGTAATTTTTTTTTATTCTTTCTCTGTTCAATCAATTTGTATTCATGAATGTTCGGTATAGGAAGCACCTATGTGAGTCTTTGGCTTTCCAGACAGAACAGACGCGTAAGTCAGTCAGTTCAATATCATGGGAGCAAGTGTAGGCTCGAAAGCCGTAGCGCGCTAGCGCGCTTGTAGCTTTCTCGCTCGATAGCTAAGGAAGTTGGTCAAAACAAGTTTAAAGATGCTCGACTAAAAGGAGAGCGATAACTTAAACATTTTTTACAGATTCAAAATAAGTGTAGTATGAACAAAAAGCATTAGTCCAATAAGCGCTCTTCAAACATGATTTTACCTTTATCCACCATCTGAAGTGTAGTATGTCATTAAAAAATTAATATTGACGCGATTTATAGTGTAGTAAGTACTTATTATTATAAAAAATAGATGTCGATCGAGAAAAAGGCATGTACTGGTATATGTGTTAGGATGAGTGCAATCATAGTAGCTCCCAAGAAATAGGGGATGTTTTATTCTATATTAGAATATAATACCACTTGTGAGTTGTTCCACGTCGTTTATATATGGAAAATAGGCCAAACTTATAAGTCTAGTAGACTACTCTTCCTTTCACCAATTGGTTTTGGGATGAAACCTCACTTGGGTTTCATCTGGCTTTCTCTGTTATGGTGCGCTTCACGTGCGTGTGACCACACCCGTTTTTCCCTCGTTTCTTACATGGTATCAAAGCTGGTTCTAACGTACCCGTTATCCCAGCTTAGTTGGGTTTGGGCCTCGTATGAAAGACTCACAAGTGAGGGGTGTATTAGAATATAATACCACTTGTGAGTTGTCCTACAAAATAAGTCTAACTTATAAGCCTAGTAAACTACTCCTCCTTTCACCTATTGGGCTTAGTAGGCTACTGTTGCAAAGAGAGCAATTACTTTGTTATTAAAATTTTCCTTTAATAAATGACCCAAACGTCGCTTTGGCCGAGTGGTTAAGGCGTGTGCCTGCTAAGTACATGGGGTTTCCCCGCGAGAGTTCGAATCTCTCAGGCGACGAAATTATATATGTTTTGTCCATTTTCCCAAAAATTCCAGAAAATCTCCACGACGAAATTGTATATTTTTCCCTACTTAAGTGAAGTCAACAAGATTTATTCGCTAGAGGGGCCCTCAAGTCAACAATTTCTTACCCATTAGCTGTTCCTTACAGCAATTTTTTATTTATTATTATTATTTTTTTTTTTCAAAACTTTAGAGCAATTTTAACCATTAAAGTTTTATAAACGTTTTTTTATTTTTATTTTTTTTACATTCTTAATACTACACATCATTCTTGTTCCTATATGTTTTCCACTTATTTTATTTTATACTTTAATTCTATTCAAATTTACTAAAAACTGTACTTATTATTTTTTACAATGACATATCTATTATATATATATATATATATATATCATAATATTATTTAATTTTTAATAAATAATTTTTGAGTTCAATTACAATTTCAAAAAATAAAAAGAAATTTTGTTACATAAAGAGGAAATCACTTAATTTATTTAGTTTGTACGTATTGAAAATTAAAAAACACAAATAAAAGGCAGAAACGTGAAATTAGGAAAAATAATGTTGATTTGTAATTTTTTTTAAAAGTTAATATTATTTCATTAATTATTTTTAATTTAAAATCTTACAACATTAAATTAGAACACGGAATTAAAGTTTTAATTCCAGAAAAATGCAAATCAATCTCCAAAGAAACATAATTTGCACTTCAGGACAAACAACATGAAAATAAAAAAAATGAATAATCAAATTTAAGAAAAAAATAATGAATGAGGAGGAAATAATAAAAACAAACCCACATGCATGTGTGGTAAACCCACTTAAGTGAGGTTTGGAAACACAATGCTAGAGAAAAAACCAAACCCAAATCCCCATTATTGCAATGTAAACTTGAAGTTTTATGTTTTTAAATCAATTAGAAAACCTCCCATTATGGGTGGTCTTTGCAAAAGACTTTTGACTTCTACTAAGAGCATCATTATCAAGGGATTTATGTAAAGTTTATAAACCTCATTTCCCATAAGCCAATCATGTGAGATTGTATAAGAGTAACTCCGAAAAGCCATCGCCCACCAAGGCGATTTCGAGTGGTAGGAGAAATACATCAGAAGATCATAAGGTTATCAAAGTTGTCCGTTCGCACTTCGTGTATCTCGACCTTCCTTAAATGACTCGAGATTGGCTTCTTCACTCTCGATGTATGTGGCCAGAGGCTCTACTTAACAACGTCGAGGCAAGTGACCAGAGCTATAAATTGATAAATTGACCTTCAGTTCCATCAAGAAATTGTTGATCCAACCTTCAATGCACATGAGTTGTTCTATGATGTTACATCGTCTCGCATCACAAGTTTTTGTGTGATGCAACTTGATTGTTAGGCGAATGGACCTCTTATACTTTCTTAACAAAACTACATAATTGTACTATAAAATATCATATTTTTATTGTTGGTTACAATATGATGTTTAAACTTTTAAAAGTGTCTGTGTGTGTGTGTGTATACCTATTAAAATAGTATGACTCCTTAATCTTATAACATTTTTTTTTGTCCCTATTATCTCATTAATTATGGAAGGATGGTGTTACAGCCCCCCAACATTTCCTGCACAAAACGTAGTTGTCTAAAATTATAGAATCCTGCAATATTAAAAAATTAACATAATCCCGCCAATTAATGAATATATGCTTTTTACATATAACATGTTTAGTAATAGAGTTTTATAATGCATTCCCCTGATGGTTTAAGAGTTAGAATTATATAATTCACATATGACAAATATCCATCCATTATTTCATTCATGACATCACCTTTAAAATCAACTTGGCAACAAAAAATATGGTAATCCACTTGGTAACTCAATCTTACAGTCAACTTTTGCAACAAAAAGATATAGTAAAGTAAATCACTGGGTAACTCAATCTTACCGTCTACTAATTCTTATATTTGATAATCCTTCACTGTTCAATGAAACATCATACAGAATTAGAGAACACACCTGTAATCCAACATTTGCCAAAGCTACGGAAATCACAACACTCCGTCTGCTGCTAAAAGAGAATACCATTCAAAAGTTACTTAATAGACTATTATTTAGTTTATCATTAAATCAGACACCGCATCAAATGATCAAACACAAACATACAAAAAATTACAACTAACCCGTAATTTTTTAGTCATCGTCTTTTCTCTTGGGGCACAATGACGATATATGCCCTCGCTCCCCGCACTCGTAACAAGTCCGCCTCCGTATTTTTGAACTAACAGCATTTGTTGCCTCACTAGCAGCAGTAATTTTTGCACTAACTGCAGTTATTACCTCACTGTTTGCAGTAACTTTTGCACTAACAGCATTTGTAGCCTCATTACCAGCAGTAGTTTGAACTTCATTAACCACACTAAAGTTACCAGTATGAACTTCATTGCCTTCCAGCCCCGATTTTAAATTGGTCGAGACTCCAGGTCGCCCACCGCACACGATTTTCTGATCCAATTTCAAAGCCGTGCTGAGAGAGAGGCTATCACCAAAGTCCACATTTGCATACCCTTTGAACTCTCCCGTCTCTTTAAAATCAACGTTGCAACAAAAAATATGGTAAACCACTTGGTAACTCAATCTTACAGTCAACTTTTGCAACAAAAGAAGAGGGATTTACTTGAAATAGTATTAAAAATTCCCGCTTAAAATTTTCAAAATTACTATTCTTAGTTTTTTTTTTTTTTTGGAAAATGGCGGCTGAATGAAAATTCGAATTCAAATTTTAAAAAAAAAAAATTGTTGTTTGAGAAAGATATTGTGTAAACCTTAATTCTTAAAAATATGAGCAATGATTTCCTTAAATGCTACAGGCAATAATGAGAAAGAAACTTGAAAATCTTGCTTCCCAAAAATCGGATCAGTCATTTCCTTGAAATTTTTCGGTCAAACGTCTAAATTTAGCTAAAAAATCCGGTCAATCATTTGACGAATAAAATGTTTGAAATTTTTTGAAATCATTCCGAAAAGTCATGCCAACTTAATTATTAAATATTTTTTTAAACATATTTATCTATCTACTAATCTCATATTTTATGGTCACAACTAAAAATTCGTATTTATTTAATAAAGAATGTTAATTTCGGAAATTAATTTTTATATTTCAAATTGTTTAACTTAATTGATAATATTTTGTCCATATTTATCTAACTATAAATCTTTTAAAAGTTTAGAAAGAATATTCTTGGTAACTATTTTTTTGTACACATCTATATTTCATCTCATATCCAAATTACAGATTTTAATGCGAATTTTAAATATCTCATATTTATTGTATATATATATATATAATTTTTTTTTTCAAAAAAAAGCATGACAATTCATATAATTAATTTTACCTGTTGGATGTTATTTGTTTGGTTTGGGACACTCATTCTATTCAAGTAAGTAATATATAATTTTTCATATTTTGTATTTCGTTTCTTGCAATAATGAGATGTTAAATATAAATAATTATGTTTAAAACAAAATTTTAAAAAAAAATTCAGTAATAAATCCATCCGTGCATCGCACGTGATGCGTACTAGTAGTAAAGTAAACCACTTGGTAACTCAATCTTACGGTCTACTAATTCTTATATTTGATAATCCTTCAACGTTCAATGAAACATCATACAAAATCAGAGAACACAACTGTAATCCAACATTTGCCAAAGCTACGGAAATCACAAGACTCCATTTGCTGCTAAAAGAGAATGACATTCAAAAGGTACTTAATAGACTATTATTTGGTAATCATTAAGTTAGACACCGCATCAAATGATCAAACACAAACATACAAAAGATCAGAACTAACCCGTAATTTTTGAGTCATCGTCTTTTCTCTTAGGGCACAATGACGATATATGTCCTCGCTCCCCGCACTCATAACACGTCCGCCTCCGTATTTTTGAACTAACAGCATTTGTTGCCTCGCTGCCTGCAGTAACTTTTGCACTAACAGCATTTGTTGCCTCGCTGTTTGCAGTAATTTTTGCACTAACAGCATTTGTAGCATCACTATTTGCAGTAACTTTTGCACTAACAGCATTTGTAGCATCACTGTTTGCAGTAACTTTTGCACTAACAGCATTTGTAGCCTCATTAACAGCAGTAATTTGAACGTCATTAACCACGCTAAAGTTACCAGTATGAACTTCATTGTTTTTCATCCGTGATTTTAAATTGTTCGAAACTCCCTTCTTGGGCACAGCACAACTTATTCTAACAGGTCGCCCGCAAACAATCTTCTGATCCAATTTCAAAGCCGTGCGGAGAGAGAGGCTATCACCAAAGTCCACATGTGCGTACCCTTTGAACTCTCCAGTCTCTTTATCCTCACCAAATCGAATAGATTCAATTGTGCAGTCCGAAAAAAGATTCCTCAAATCCTCCTCTGTCACATCCCACGACAAATTACCAACATAGATCCTATTGTAGCCCTCCATGACTGAAGGGGAAAAGGCGGGAGATTGGTTGTTTTTTACTTTGGACGACTTGTATGGCTGGATTTTAAGGAATAGGCCACCCCTGGGAAAGTGCGGAAAATTTCAATTATGACAAAAGAGAATAGAGAAGGTTATATAAGTTTTAAGAGTAAAATAGAAGCTTACATATCTGAACCATCAAGTGCTAATGCTCTTTTAGCTGCTGCCTCTGTCTGCAATGAAGTCAAGAAAAAAATTAATATATAATGACATGGTAGTCTTCTGGGATGTATGTCTTTTGGTCTAAAACACACAGTCATTTCATGTCTAATCATCTCATTCTTCCAAAGGAACATTAATCATCGAGGCTTGCAAAGATCTTTTGGAAAAAGTCAACGACTAGTGACTTGAAGAAGGAAAGAAATAAGGGTATGCTATAAGGAATTTACACCATATAGAATGATGGGTAGACGGATATTCTGGCCAGTCAGGTCCAAAACATTGCAGGTCATAGATAATGTTTTGGCACAATTTACCATGAAAAACTTAATAGTGGAAAGATATAGGTGTATGCTATAAGGAATAACCAGTAAACCATATAGAATTATCGGTTGAATGGATATTCTGGCACGTCAAGTCCAAAACATTGCAGGTCATAGATAGTGTTCTGGCACAGTTTACCATGAAAATTTTAATAGTTGCTCTCATGTTTATAAGATTGTATTTATCTGCAGTCATCTTTTTTCTCTCTATCAACCTTAAGCACTTTGCATCTCATTGGCAGTATAAAAAAGGCCTGTGCATTAGCGAGTGTTATATTCTATGTCAGAGATCAAAAAATCACTGTCAAATCTTTTAAAAGGATAATATAAATAAATACTAGATTAAGTAATTTGATGCAGTGAACATGTTTACAATAATCCGGAAAAAAAAAATAGAAAATAGAACCTAATCTTCATCATATTATGTACATATATACATACATAACATATATCCAAGAGGCAAATTAGATATCCAAAAGCACGAATTAGGATATCACTCAAGTTAGGGCTGCAAATGAATCAAGCAGCCCGCGAGTGCTCGAGTCAAAGCTTAGCTCTAGCTCAAGCTCAAGTTTAACATAAATAAATTGCATATATTTCCATAGCCAAATTAGAAATCAAAAGGCAAGAATTAGTATCACTCAAATTAGGCTGCAAACGAATCGAGCAGCCCGCGAGCACTCGAGTCAAAGCTTTGACTCAAGCTCTAACTTGATCCTATATGTTACTAGCATGGATGTTGGACAAGCCGCTAAAGTATATGTGTAATGTACCTAAATACGGAGCTAATTAAAGCCAAACTCAGAGTAAAAAAATTATTTGTAAAGAATTTTTTTAAAAAAAAATGAGCCAAACCCGAGCTGAAGAAATTTGAGCCAATCACAAGCATATGTATACTGTTGCTGCGTCGAGCCGAGTCATCGAGCCTAGCTTGATAAGGCCAATGCTCGACTCTGCTCTGCTCGTTGCAGCCCTAATCCAATTCAAGCCAGTTACGCAACCTACCTTGAAAGTGATTATTGCAATTCCTCTAAACTTTCCAGTGTCTGGGAAAGTCATACAATCAACACATGTAATGGTACCACAACCTTCAAAGTAACTCCTGATATCATCTTCAGTGGAGTAGTATGGAATGCCTCCGACATATACTTTGTCAGACACGTCTGCAGCTCTGCAATTTTTTTAAAAGACAAAAATAGGCAATATGATAACATGGAACTATTATTTACTTTAAAAACAAATCTAGACAACCTCATCGAGAAGTTCCATAAAACTTACTATAGTTACATCTATAGGATTTGTTTTCATGAATCCTTAAATTTTCACAAGACGGAAGCCTCCCTCACATTGGTGAGAAACTGTACCAGATCTTATGAAAAGTACACTTGCATCTCTAGGTTTCTCAACTCAACTACAAGAAGTTTGAGTTTTAAAGTCTCTTTCGAGTATAATATTCTAGTCTGAAATATGTGAGCCATGAGAACAGCACAACAGTACTGTGAAAGTAAAATCTGAAATGCAATACCATGTGCATAAATTTCGTCCAGACTCCCTACTCCCTTTTTTTTTTAAAAAAAAAAAGTAATAAACATACATTACGAAATCAGTGTCTCAACATATGCATATTATCCAACTTGTCAAATAGGTAAGTAAAATTTGGAAAAAAAAATGGCAACAATAATGTTGACTTGTTCAGTAGCAAGGAAGTCCTCACAAAGCATAACTTTCTATTAATACATAAAATTTAATATTTTTTGGGAATCACATACCTTTTAGAGTCCTTGTTCGGCTCGGATGCAAGCTGCTCTGCATTAGCTTCACTCCCACTATGGTCAACCCCTTCCTCATTGACTTTCTCATTTCCAGCCTTATTCTTAGGCTTCTTCTTCTTTTTATTCTTCTTCTTTTTCTTTACCTGCTTAGGATTTTTCTCTTTCACATCCTCTGATGCCTCAGTTTCCTGTCTCTTCCGCTTTTTCTTCTTTACCTCCTCACCATCTAACTTTGACCCGTGCTGTTCATTTGCATCTGCACCATTCCCCATCCTTCCATTTTCAATAACATCTGGTTTCTGTATCTGCACCCTTTGTCTTCGTTTTTCTCTTTTAGATAATATGGGCGTGTGGGCCTCTTGATTTAGAATAGTCCTCAGAGAATTAGGTGTGTTAGATTTCAAATCTTCCGAGTTCCTGGTCATGTTATTCTCAGCTTCGGTGGCAACTAGACATTCAGCTTTCGCAGCTCGTAGCTTTTGCTTTAGCTTCTTGTTTGATAACACCATCCTTGCGCTTTTTTCTTCTCTTTCTCCGGACAATTAAGCAGCTCTGACACATGATGTAGAAATTTGATGTTTCAGTTACGAACAAATTCATCACTCTTCAAAGAAATGAAACTCCAAAGAAACAAAACAATTAATACCTGTCACCCAATGATAAAAATGTTGCATATTATTTTTTTCATCAGTTTAAGAAATCGATACATCAGAAAGAGTCCGACCGCATTTTTAGACTAAAGAAAAAATTTAAAAAATAAAAAAAAATATTCGTTCCACACTGTAAAAGGTTGCTTTCTTGCCAAAGTAGAAGTAGCAACAAGCTGTAAAATACATGCCCAATGAAAAAATTTGGGAGGCCTGAAGTAACTGAAAGAAATGGGGCAGTTTGGAGGTGGAATTATACACAAATATTGTTGTTCAACAACAATCTGCAACTTAAGAACGTAGCAAACTCTAAAGTTTGGAAATACTCATTATTATCACAAAAGCACAGACATCTTTCAAAAGTAGTCATAAAATATAGAATATGAACACAGATAAATATCTTACATAGCAAGTTCAGAAGAAACAATTGCTTCAAACCACAATAATCTCCGTGTTAACTAGAAGGAACACCGGTCAACTGGCTTAGCTGTCCACATAGTTCATCAAGTATTCCACAACATCAATCCAAGAACTTAAATAAAATTTCAGTAAGAGCTCGCAATGGCTGAATGCATCAAAAATAGAACAGCTAAGAAGCTATAGAATATCGAAGGGTCCTTGTTCCACCACTGAATAAAGACCAGATTCCAGACCGAAATTTTTACATGAACATGATAAGCATATTTTGAGGCGTCAAAAGGGGACCAGAAGGAAGTGACGTTAAACTTACCAGAAAGTTTGGGGAAACAGCCGGCCGGCGTGAACCTCCCAGTGGCGGTAAGACGCTGAAACTCAGAATTCATTCACAGATGGAGAACCTCTCCATCTTACTTCCTCTGTCACTTGCGGCTGCGGGTGGAAAAAGATGGGAGCAACTTTGATCCGGTGGCAATTTGCCCTTAATGAAAAAGAAAATCAATTTCCTCTCCACTCCATGAATTCTTCCCTTATTACGTCTCTAACCCCAATTCAACTATAGGGAATGTAATTTACTAATTTCTTTCGTTTAGCCGAGGATGATTGGATATAAAAAATTTTTGGTTTTGTTTGGATTTTTTTATTTGGTTTGGTTAATTTTGAAAAAGTTGGTATGGTTAGTTGTTAGTGGGTATATTAGAATAATATTTAAAATAAAATGATTAAAGTTGATTTGATGTAAAGTATGAGAGAGAAGATTTGAAATGATGGTTAGTTAAAATTATGTGAGTGGATGAATAGTGAATTAAGGTAAGGTGGTATGTAAGAATGATTGATTGATATTATTTAATTATATTGATGATAATGGTATTGAGTTAAAGTTGAGTTAAAAAAGTGATTAAGTTAAAAATGTTTGGATTTTTTTGAAAAATTTTGTATCAAAGTAGATGAAGACTTTATGTATAAATGGAATAAATGGAATTCACATCTATTCATAATATTATGTAAATTATAAGTGAGGTTGGTAATTAGTAGATCAAAGTAGATGAAGACTTTATGTACAAATGTCTAAAAGTTTTGCCTATAAAAGGGCACTTCAAATGCAATGAATGATACACAAAATGAAAGAAACAAGTATAAGTTTCTACATTGAGTTTTTATCTTTTTGTTTTATAACACGTTATCAATACGAGCGGTCTACCCGGTCAGAAAGGTAATATGATATTATTAAATTTAATTATGAATTACTACCTATTAAGAAAATAATTTCAAGTTATAATAAAAAAATATAATATTATTACTTGTAATTAACACCCACAGAATGGTTTACCTAGTAGTGTGGAGTGAAATTTATAACTACTTATTATTATATCCACTGAAAGAATTATCGAGTAAGTAGGGTGAAATTTACAACTACTTATTCTTGTATCCACCAAAAGAATTATCGAATAGTGTGGAGTAACATTTTTACTTGTTTTGTTACTTGTATTTACTAAAAATGTTCACCTAGTGAATCGGAGAAATTCTAAAATAATATGCATGATTAGTTATAATTTTATAATCCTGAATGAAATAATTAATCAATATTATATCAATAATGAGTTTTTATAAGAAAAATAAAATAATAAAAAAAAATAAAAAATCCAACGGCTAATTAACGGCTCTTTTGCAACGGCTATTTATCATTCTATATATATAACACTTCACTTCATGTATTAACACTCATTCGAAAAATATTACAATATATTCTCCTCAAAAGAGAAAAAAAAATGTTTAATCTATTATTTATAATTACCATTATATTGGTTATTATATACTCTTTAGGAATTTTTACGATGTTGTATTATACTGCTGAGTTTATATATTATGTAGTAGGTTTTTTTCTAATGTGTTTCTTATTAGCCGTTCTGATCGCTTTGAATAATGAATGGTTGTACTTGTAATTTTCTTAAATCTAAGCATTAATGTTTTATTTTGTGAAGATCGAGTTTGAAGCATTGATATCTTAATAAATACAGTTTATGTGAAAGAAAATACATAGTGATTTTTTCACATTTGCAAGATATTAATTTTATAAGAGTTTTTATCTTGAAACTATTATAGATATAATTTATTTTTATTGATTATTAACTAGCTCAAGAATGAAAATGCGAATATTTATGGATTGATCCATGTGATATGAAATATATAATGCCAGAAGCACATGTACAAAAGTATAATTTATCACATAAGATATACGATGGAAAATTATTTTATATAATACTATATATTTTCTTGATTTAATTGTCCTTATTTATAAGTATATCTTGTTTGATATGTATCCTATTATTCTTAACATAAATTGTTAAGATTTGAAAATGGTAAGGTGTATGATATATCCAGTAGACATTATCCTCTAGATAAAGATTATTTTCTATGTTAGATGAAAAATACTATATCAATTGTTATACTCTTGAAAATTATAAAATAAAAATGTCCACATATATTATTTTGTACATGCATCTGAAAACGAATGAAGCGTATATGGATTAATATTAAAATGTGACTTGTATATGTTGTTTGGAATATATATGGTGAAGATATCAAAATATGCAATTATGACATGAATTTAGTTTATAGTTTGAAAATTATAGTTGCATATTTTGTTCCGTTGTTTTATACATTGAGTATGGATGTGATCCAAATTTATTGAGCCTAAATCAATTTGAATATCTTGAACTTTAATCTTATTGACTAATGAATCAAATTAATGGTATGCAACTTTTATAGTTATTTTCTAATTCTGTCATGAATTGCAGAGAAAATTTCCTGTTGAATTTTATGTCTATAGATTTGGTTATCCCTGAAGGATTGGTCTAGTAAATAATCTCGTTGAATTTTAGATTAATTCATGATCTTTTGATCTTGGACCAGCTCTGCATATTTAGTATATTCTTAATGAAGGCATGTAACCAGAATGTTACAACGATTGAATCAATATACAAGTTTTCTCAAATTATTTATATTTGCTTGTATAAGATGCATACCATTGAATATATTGTCTATAGCTACAATAATAAATTTATAGGTAGTGCCCGAAGCACATAATATTGTTGATAGCTACAATAAAAGACTCACTTCTAACGTTTGATTATAGTGCCTAAAGCATATGGTGTTCACTTAGAAATAAATTATTATAATTCGATGCCCAACTTATATATTTGATAATTAGCATGAGCATTGGATCATATTGGGCAATTATATTGCACTGCCGCATAAACAATGGATCCGCTGATTATTTTTCCCCAAATGATGCGTGGAAAATAGAATATTTTCCATCTGCGATTTATTATTATTATGCACAATCTTATATCACCACCAATTCGTACATTTATGGGCCTATATTACAAACTAGATATGATATAATATACTCCGTCGAATTTTTTTTAATATCTAGAGGCCATTATAGGGGATCAATTTATTATTTGGTACGTGTTTTGCATAATATATAAAGATGATTTCAAGGCATTAGGGGGAGATATGAGCATAAGTTTATTAATGCCGTAAAATATGTGAAATATTAATGTTTTCATTATTTGAAACCACGCAATAAAAATTGAACTTGAAGTTCATATTATATTTCTGTCAAACGAAATTTATAGTAATAATGGAGTGAACAATTTGTATATATATAAATGTACCACAAAGTAAGCAAATTCTCTAGAGAATTATTGACTCCTTAATGCTAGAAGCATAAGGTGATATAATATGATGTATGAAAGTCCGCGGAAAATTTATATTCAAGAATTAACACTCCCTTATAAGAAACTCTTAAAGAGTTAATCTAGTACATCTTGCACGTGCATCAAACCATTATAGTACTAGAAATACGGAACAACCAAAATTAAATGATTAAGGGAAATGATTATAAATATGGCTAGGAAATATGAAGTTGTACATATGGTTGAGAGAATAAAAATTAAATATCATAGTTGTCGACAACATAATTGCCTATATGATTTATTTACTATCTCAAATAATGATCTGGATCAAAATAATGAAAGTGCTAGAAGCGTTTAGGTTGATTGAGATAGAAAGGAAAATAAAGGCAGAGCTTACACTCGCTACATGATATATCCCAGAAGGATAATGAACATTTATATGAAACATGTGATATGGTGGTGTGATGTAAATATAACGAGATTATGCTCATCGGTTTACGCAGAGACCCAAATTTTTATAAAGAATTCTCTCATTAACAATTATTAAGCAAGTTAATATTTATGGCAACAACGTTACCATGACTATTGAGTCATATGTGAAAGTCCTGAATGGACTAGAGTACCCGAGATAAACGATAATTAAATAATAAATTATTTAATTATATAAAATTATTGGTAAAATGTGATACAACTAACAAATTTTTTCCTGAAGAAGTAAAGTATGAAATCAAGGTAGAAACTGGTGTATACAAAATGATCATCTCGGTCAAATAGATTATGTAGTGAACACTTTATAAAATATTAGCTCATGCTTATAGACGGAGTTAGAATAAAACTCTTGGTTAAATACCAAAGAGTATTATCTCGACTTGTAGATCGAGCATCTCCTAGAAGGAGTATATTTGACCCAACCAATCTACTTGAATCTCTTTTTAGAGATGTAAAATTATAACACCAATGAATATCAAATATTTAGATTTTAACAAAAATTTATAAAAATCCAAAGAAACTAATGAAGATATTATAGGACCTGAAGTTCCAATGGACTTGAAGTCCACAAATGACCTGAAGTTTATTTATTAAGCGCAATTGTTATAAAATTTTATCTCGCAAATTGCATCAGGCCTGATACTACATTTGTGATGAATTTGCTAGCAAGATTTATTATTTAAAGAGATATTGTGATAAATGTGAAAAATATCTATGTTTTCATGCATGTTGAGTTATCTTTGGATTTAGTATATTGGCGGATAAATATATCAGCTGTATAATTGATCCCTGAAGTATTGGGTCATCGATTGATTATATACCCTGAAGGTATGATACGCATGCGATACGATTCTGAATTTAAATATTGAATAAAATATTGTGTGTCAGAATCTGCACTTAAAATGCATTTATTTCTGCCGAAAGATGATGTGACAAATGTGTCATAATGAATTATTGTCATGTTTACTTATATCAATGATGATGGTTTATTCTTTGTGATATGATATGTTTTGTTCTCGATTGGTGAAAATTATTACTAGCTAAATATTTGTGAATCGATAGTTGATCAATCTGAGTATCAAAGGGGTATGATATATATGGGCCCACTACCCCTCCATGTGTGCTACTAGATATTATGGATCCACTAGATAGCCACATGAGTATGTGATTCGTAACCTGAAGTTACGAGATGTTTTGATTAATGAATATGCATATGACACATAACTTGAAGTTATGAGATGATTATGAAATAATGAAAAATAAGTGTCATATAAAAGTGATAAAGCTAGTAATATACACAATTGATATGATGAACTCTTGAAAGAAAAATGTGCACATTACAAGTGATATGAGTTCAAAGTTTTCCTATTATATATTAAAATCGAGAACAAAACGTAGAATATATGAACTCCCTTCAAGAAATTTCAATACTAAAAAATACAGATCAGAGATCTGTTAAGATGAAAGGGAGATTCAATGATTGAAATTTGTAAATGATACTGATGATGGTAAAATATATGAAATAATATGATGGTGGAATAATACGCTGGAAGCGTTGGCATTTGTATCGTACAAATTATGGAAATATTATTATATGTAATACGCATTGTACTCTTTTTCCCTTGCCTGAGGTTTTGTCCCATTGGGTTTTACTAGCAAGGTTTTTAATGAGGCAACATAGATGGCGTATTCACATGAATAGTGTACTCTTTTTCCTTAATTATGATTTTGTCCCACTGTGTTTTTCTAATAAGGTTTTATCGAGGCATATTCATGGTATAATGAGGACTACTGGATAATTGAGATAATTTATCATGATGATAAGAATACACTGAGGTAGTTGTACTCTTTTTCCTTCGATCAAGTTTTTTCCCACTGGGTTTTCTTGACAAGGTTTTAATGAGGCAGCACATGGATACTCCAATAAAAATGATATATTTGAGGGGGAGCAAAGTTGTGCTTCCACAATACTCAGGTTTTGTCTCACCGGATTTTTCTGAGGGAGAAATATTATGATCAGGTTTTATCCCATCGGGTTTTCTTGACATATTGAAGCACCAGTATCTTATGACCACATATAAACTTGAAGATGTTCAGATTGTATTTTGTTCAAATCAGTTAAAATATGCAACTAGTGTTTGCATCTGGCTCAGAAATATGACTCAAAAAATTCAACAAGCCAATAGATTATCTAACAATAGAGACCCGACGGTGATATTCGAAGAAAATGCAGAATAAACTCACATTGAATAGAGGTTATTCCAAGGGGGAGTGTTATGAATAAATTGAATTTATCTCTATTCATAATATTATGTAAATTATAGGTGAGGTTGGTAATTAGTAGATGAAGGTAGATGAAGACTTTATGTACAAATGTCTAAAAGTTTTGCCTATAAAAGGGCACCTCAAATGCAATGAATGATACACAAATGAAATAAAGAAGTATAAGTTTCTACATTGAGTTTTTATCTTTCTGTTTTATAACAGAGTCGAACTAAGCCAAAACCGAAAAACTGAGTTGGATCATGCAATTCGGTTCAATCTTTCTTATGTTTATCCTACATTGCGATGCGGTGGGATTACTGTTATTCGTAAGTTCAGTTTTCGATTTTATTTTGTTCAATGCGGTTTTGCACCGAAGTGTACAAAATTGAATAATCTATTAATATAAAATAACAGTAAATTTACTCAATAAAACTATTTTATTACATATATTACAATTAATTCGTTTCCTAAAAATACTCAAGTTAGATGCATTATCCTATTAATAATTAGTATTATTAACAAGTATTATTATCATAATTTTAATATAATTACATTTAACTAATATATATAGTGTATTATTTATAAGTAATGTATTATTAATAAGTACTAAACCAAAATTTATTTAAATTATCATAAATCAAAAGATTAATTCAATTCTATTTTTAAATATTTAAACATTTAAAATATTTCGATTATTAAAAAAATAAATAAAATATCTAAAAGATTAAAAAAAAATTTACAGTCCCGCGATCGTGTGGAAATATCGGCCGGTGGCCCGACGACTGGCTACCGGTCAAAAGTTTAAGGGCAAGTTGAACTAATCATCACCAGAAAATCACACATCGTGGTAGATACAAACTTTCACTTTATAATATATATAAATATAAATAGACATACAATTGAAGCCAAGAAGGCGTTGGCTTTTTTCTACATCAGTTACACTAATGCTATACCTCATATACTCGACTCAGAGGCTCAAAATTGGGCAAAATAGGGACAAAAATTCTAAAACTAAAAATAGTAATTGTTGTCTTTCTGGTTTACAGTGTCTTTACACAGCATCGATTGAACCTCCATTATGCTTCGTGGAGGTTCGAGGTCTTTCTCTTGCATGCCATTCCCGAGCACGTGCTGCATTTGAGAAGCAAATGTGTCGTCTAACACCTGAAAAGAAAAAATAAAAACAAAAAGAAAAAGAAATACACAAACATTAGTGATTGACCAAAAACAATGTGAGAATTATTTACACACACACACACACACACACACACACACAAAAAAAAATAT
>BKCP01001669.1:842928-861392 GCA_008636005.1 Striga asiatica
ATACACGTTAAGACTGATTATGATATCAAGTTAGTACTTGTTTGTTTTAGTATAATGTATTTTGATGACATTTTGATCCAACTCTTATTAAATCAATTGGCACGAGTTATCATATAAAGAAGGAAACAAATCACTGAAATTATGTAAAAGAAAAAATTGATTTATTGGAGGTGATAAGTTTGTTTCGACAGATTATCTGCACTACATTGTGAAAATATTCATATTTTGTTTCAAAACTAAATTTGGTTTGGCCAAGTTGACCCATGACATTGACGTGGTGTGGCCTACGTTGTAACACAAGTTGTATCATGTTTTAAACTATTTTACAAATGACCCGATTTGAAATCTTGGTGCCTCGGACATTGTTTTCAGAAATATATATAATCAAAAGTGACTAATTTTATCATTTTGTGTTCGGACAATGCTATCAGAAATATATTTCGGGGAAACCAAAAGTGTGACTAATTTATCATCTTTTGTTCAGTAGATGTAATCCAATCAAAAATATGAAGTTACCTTCTGACTGTTTTCATCCAGTGTAGTTGAATAACTAACATGGAGTTGTACTCTCCCAACTTGCTCATGCTCCGGTTCACGGTATATATAGCACGAACGAAGCTTCTCCCTCTGCAATAACATCATTTTGAATGAAAATAATATAAGAAAACAAAAAATGTGAGATTACACAAATCTTATATAATAAATTTGGGATTCAGAAGTGACTTACCAGTTCATCAGCAATATCGGCCACCTGAAGTAAAGCTTGGCCACATCGCCTTCCCTTTGAATCGTGTATTTCAATCACCAGATCATCTCCAAATCCTTCTGGCAAGCTATAAAACAATAAAAAGTTAATGGTATGAAGTACATATAGAAGATCCTTGAAAAAAAAAAAAAAATTGCACGTACAATACGCGACTTTCATCCGATCCTGGTTGTATTCTAACCGCATCCTCTTCTGGAGAGCTTTTTAGCCTCAACGTACAAGAATATGATTCTGTAATTAAATAAAATGGAGAAAAACATAGTCAGCTAAAAAATCAGAGGTCAAGAATACAGGTGTTCGACACTTCATATCATTCTATAGCTAAACATATTCTTGAAGCATCAGAATTGTCCTTATGGACGACTTCGAAAAATGGGGCCATCTAGCAGATTTGTCAGGTATTCCTATAGTATTCAGTACGAAGGGGAAAATATATAAATAAACATATTAGTGAATAATGAAGAAGAACTGTAACCAATCCATTGAAAAAAAAAAGCCAGAAATACATACCTTGTACTTCTTCAGATGATGATGAACTGCTTCTGAATGCCTTGAAACCAGCTTTAATGAGCTCAGGAACTTCTTTTAAGTACCGACGAGTTCCAACAGTAATATATGCCAAACTCTGTTGGAATAAAGAGCCATCCACAACAACAGTTGGTGCCACACGTTCTCTTTTTAGTGCTTTCATCTCGGAGGAAACAATTGATTTCACATTGGATAATTTATGCTGAAATGTTTCCATCTTCACAACTGATGCAGACTTTAAATATTTAAATGTGCATCCTGTGGGTGGTTCGAACCCCATTTTCACTTTCCTCACTGCAAGACAAAAGGCAGAGTTTTATGAAAGATGTTAGCTCACATGCATTTTCCTAAAAAAATATAGAAAAAAGAAAAAATAATAAATTACCCTGAAGGTTTGAGCTAATTACAAACGAGAACATTTGAGATAATTACAAACGAAACCGTCGAAGTTCCAATTTTATGAAATATAAACCGTGAGGCATGATTTTTCTGGTTACTGTGATGTTTTTATGAATTTCTGTTTCATACACTTTTGAAAATTTCTTTGGATCCTTGTTAATAATATCTCAAACAGAAAGGGTGCTTTTTGAATATGGAACCTAGAATTTTGATCTTGCCAATGGTCTTCTTAGTCTTTACAGAAACTCCTTCACCAACAAGCTCTGGAGACTGTTTTCTTAAGAGCTCTTCCTCTGCCTGCAACAATATGTTCCTGAGCCTACAATAAATGAACAGCAACTTATGATACGTCAAAGGAGTGAATTCCAATAATCCAAGAAGGTGATCATGTTTACATGTTGAACGATTTGAATAATCCAATATAAGTGTTACAATATAAGTGTAGTTTCCAAAACTTCAATAATTAAAGTACGAGAAAGTTACATATAAATATAGTATCTTGTACAATTTGTTGTTTAATATTCTCCATTAAATTATTGAATGTCTGCAAAGATATAGCCCAAGTTGTGCAATAACATTAAAATGACAACCTCAGTTAAATAACCAGAAATTTATAAAATTAATACCAAGTTATCCCAAATACACGAGGAACAAATTACAAAAGTCGACACAAAAGAAAAGGTCAGCATCCAAGACTATAAGAAGGAATAGAAAAGTAAAAGCAGAGAATAATTACACAAATGACACATGCAAATAACTGAAAAATTACCCAAATGCATCCCTCAGAAGAGCACACTCGTTCGCCAAAAATGCAGGAGCTTCCTTACGCCCATCCCTTGACCACGAGTGAAGGCATAACCGAACACAAGCATCATACGCGATGACACCACACCAGTGACCTAACCCACTGTCTCAAGTTTAAACAAAAAAAAATAAAAAAATAAAAAAATAAAGGGATTAATGAGCAGGTCTTTCAAAAGAGGGCAATTTCAAAGCAAATACACCAGAACCCACACTAAATACATGGGATAACTACAATAACTATCTGTGATTCAGCATAATTACATAAGTTCCCACTAATATTACAAAAATACTACTCAAGATTTGCAGGAACCTAACAACTTTCCCCTTTTCCATTGTGCTATCTGTGAAGAATGTCAATTCATAACTCTGAAAGATAATGAATGTTTTTTTTTAATTACTGTTGAAAAGTAATCATAACTAAATGTTTGTTACATTAAAATACTATTCAGCCAATCACGAGAATACAAGCTCGATTACCTTGCATGGAATGTAGGATATCGAGTATTGTGCAATGGATTAGAGGATGCTGCAGCAGTCCTGTTGAGAACCATAAAAACTCACCTCAACCAAAGAAAGTAAATGTTAAACGAAGATACTAACCAATATTTTCGTCTGTGAATAAGTTTGGGAAGTTTTATGAAATACCCAAATAAATTACACACCTTGTGGACACATCAGAAGCATTAAATTCAGTAGCACCAATATTTGTCCCCTTGCAAGCATTTGGTTCAACTGCAGTTGCACTGGCAGTTGCCAATGAAGGTTTAACATTAGCTTTCGAAGCAGAAAGTTCACTGAAAGCTCGATCCCATGAGCCACCCAATGGCGGTGCACTCGGTATACCAGCATTTAACTCACTCTGTGGTGGGCCACTNCAAGATGTCAAATGTAAAACAAACAAATAAGGACGTTCTATAGGTGTTGTAAACTAAAAGGCAAATTTTTTTTTGGAAAAAAATTGTGCCTTTTAGATCAAGGGCACACTATAAATCAACCAGAAGAAGTACAAATGATAGTTCTTAGCCATAACACTATACCTAGTTAGGCCTACAACTTGCTCATTGATCAAAGAAATCAAATAATAAACGACACCTAACACCTCAAGTAGTTAGCACTTGCAGATGTTAGCCCGTGCACACATTCTATTAACAAACAACTGAAAAGTGAAAACGAACCCGTTGCAAAGTCTCGAAATTTGCCTGAATCTTGAACTTCCTCTCTAAAACAAGCCCATTGTTGCTGCTCCCAGTTCGCGAGTAACTTAGTTTTGTGCCACCACTGGTAACTTTATCATCCTGAGGCGATGCCTCGAGAGAGTAACGGGCACCATCATCCTCGGAATCCGAGCAAGTGTCCATGTCTGATTCACACAAGTGATATCTTGAGGCTGGATTACCTGTCGTTTTTATTCCAGAGGGCATGTGCCCACTTCGAAACTTATAAACAGAAGGCATTCCCTGATTTAGCATTTGGAATCAGTACCTAATTTCTCCTGCGATTCAAATATTTAAAAACATAAAATCAGTATTTTTTTTAGATCACAAAGATTATCAGTACCAAGAAGTCCTGCGGGTGGATGCATCATCATACTTCATGATTTTGCTAAAATAAAATTTCGATTTTTGCTTTGTAAGCTAAAAGATTGAGTTTTGATCGGCTGTGGAGTGAAGTATGATTAGTAGTAAACAAGTAACAATACACACAGCGAAATCTGAAAGAAAATGTATAAACCTGATTTTGCCGATTAAATTTTCAGCCGCAAAATAAAAAAGAGTTCTCTTTGAACTAAATCTCCAGTCGCCACGAATATATAACAAAAAAATTAATTAATTGCTCAGTCCTAAAAAACCCAGGCAATGTAGAAGAATAACAGAGAAGCTACCATTAATTAATAGCCTCAAAAGGAAAATCTCTGCTCCAAAGCAAACAAGAAAAGATGAATATGGTAACAGCGTACCACATTAATATCACTTACAATGTTAGAAAATCCAGCACAGAGAACGGAGGATCCTCACTACCCCGCTGTGAAGAACTTTCCTTTTTCAAGAAAATCGGTCCTTTTCTGTCTGTATCTGCCCCACATTTTTTCCTTAATTCTTAAACCTCATAATATCCCACATTCCGATTTCCCTCAATGATTCTATTATTGTTTTGTCCCTAAATTAGAGCTAACTAATCTAAATTAAAGATGTTAAAGTATATCGAGATCAACCCATTTTCCTTTTATGTTTCAGCTTTTTTTATTCTTAATTTCCTCCTGAAATGAAGGCAAACGTTAAAAAATACTGAAAAGCGGTGAAAGTCTCGTGGGTGGTAACGTGGGAGTTTGAATCATCAGACTCTAGCAACGGCCGTTTAGTGGCTTGTACTATAAAAATTAAGGATGCTTTTAGTACTTTTAATTAATTCAGCTTTTTGGAGCTTTATTATTAGTCAAAATTGCAAAAAAAAAAATTGTTTTATCAAAAGATGGAAAACATATTCTTAACCAGAAAAGTAAAAAACTTTTCTTGAAATAAAGCAATCAAAATTTTAAATAAAGAATAATTCCATATATCATAAATTATAATCTTTATTATTTTCTCAAAATTCTTATATCAGAAAATTTAACTATTAAGTAAGTTGATCCGTCATATATTTTTGAATAAAAATGTATATTATATTATGAAATGTCATAATTTATTTATGTTGTTTTTAAATTATGACATTTAATCTAAAATTATGTAGAAAAATATAATTATCTAATTATTATGTGTATCTAACAAATAACAATGGTCTCATAAGTTGAGCTAATATTTATTTTAGTAAAAATAGGATATTTGGTGATGTACCGAATAGTTTTATATCAAAATTATGTCATCGTTATCGAGTCAATGTTGATTTGTATATTATCATAGTTTTCAAAATAAAAAAATATATAAAATTACATATTTTCTTCAATAAAATTATGTAATTCTATCTATATATTATTTTAAAAATATGTAAAACTTAAATGACAGACTCTCACACTTCGACATCTAGTTTGTAATTTGACGGAACGTAATTAGCGGGAATACGTTAATCTATATATATATAATTGCTAGCTAACTCCATTTAATAAAACATTTAATAAAAACATTTTCATTTTCCCTCCAAAAGAAGTTACATTTTTTAATTAATTATTCATTAATTTCATATTTAAGAAGGTTTCTTTTAGTTAAACTTAATTAGTTAATGGCTAAATTAAAAAAGTTTCTTTTAATTAATCTCACATTTATGTTTCTTATTCTCATTTATATATATAAACGTAACAGTCATTATTGTTGTGCAGAAATTATATATTATTATTTTTTATTTCATTATTAAGCAATTAAAGTTATAAGAAATATTAATAAATGTATTAATTACAAACATTATAAGAAAGATTAGTAGTATAGATACATTTAAATGACATATAATTTATAAACTTAGACTATACGCATAATAAGATGAATTAAAAAAAATTAATGAATTAAATAAATAAATTATTATTATAACACAGTCTATATAATTATTATAACAAAGTCTATATTGTCAATATTATCATTTAAAAAGTTCATTGAAAAAACATATGTATAAAAAAAAACCATATGATCATAATTAATAGTGTAAAATTAACTATCTTTGACTTTCTATTTGGTAGTAATAATAAAATATTTTATATTACTACTATTCAATAAAATGCATGATTTATGCATATTTGATTATCACAATCAACATTCTTTTTTTTATAAATTAAAAAGTGTGTTGAATAAATTGTCTCATATTTTTCATTAAAAAAAATAACTGTTGGCCGTGAAAAAAAAATATTATTTCACAATTATAAATATAAATATGATTAATATTCATTAAATAATTCCTCTTTAAGAAAAAAGTGGTAGGACAAATTTCTGCATGATTATAGCATCAAAACATATCCCAAACATCAATATTTTAATGCATTAAAAACATACTTTCAGCAACAGAAAAGTCATATTAAACGGAAATTGGCAAAGTCAATAATGAGAATTGACAAGGCATTGTATGTAATGACAGATTGTTGCATAATATAGAAATATCAAGCATAATTAATAATCAACAAAAAAAAGTCAAATCTATATGAAAAAATCAAAATTAAAAACACAGTAAATTATGTGGAATATTATTGAACACTATACAATATAGAAAGAAAAATAATTTGATTTCCCTATCATTATCAACACATTCAACTTTTACCAAAACATCTGCCTTTATATTAAAATCGTTTTTTTGCGTAAAAGTTTTAAAAACAAAAATTCCTACAGATTCTTTTAAACATTAAACAAGAAATTCCTAACATGTGATAAATATATCTAAACAGATTTGTTATAAACTTACCTAATATTTTCAAATTTTGAACAAAATACTAAAAATTTTCAAAAAGCGATTTTGAACAAGTGTTTGCAAAGCTTCACTTACTGATATGATGAGAAAGACGACAAAGAATTGAACTATTTAGTTTTCAAAATCTGAACAAAATACATAAAAGTTACATATGTATGTTATAACCACAAACGTTTTAAATTGTGTTGATAGAAAAACCACAAACGTTTTAAATTTCCAATGATTATATTATGATTTTTACTATTGTTTATATATTTTTATTATTTTTTGTTCTATTATATTGTTTTCCGTGCAAATGCATGGGTTAAAAACTAGTACTACTAAACAGTGATTAGAGGCGCAGCATTTGAGAGCTGGGGCCTGATAATTGGGAGGCTGTTGACTGTTGTGTTCTTTACTGTCATCCATTGTCTAAATATTATATTATTTGTATTTGTACTCTAGCACAGACCTTTGTTACTTTGTGACGAAGAAAAGTACATTTTATAATCTTTCCTTTGGCTATTGTTATGCTATGCGTTTAAGAATTTTAAGGCTAATGCTCTCAAACTTGGACATAATTACTTGAGCCCAAGTGCGGACATAGCTCATAAAATAGTGGGGCCTACTTGTTTCTAGAAAATAAATACTAATTCTTATTTTTTTTTTATGTTATTTTATTTTTATCAATCATTAATCAAATAAATCACGTTTTGGATCTAATGTATATAGTTTTCCATTAGAGCATCTACAATGCATTGGGTCTAGTCTTGCTTATGTGGCATGTAAATAAACTCAAATCTTGGATGACATAGATAAAACTATTTAAAATTAGCAAAATCCACTCCAATGTAAAACTTGGGTCTAAAATAGACTTAAGGGTAGAGTGAGTCTCTTTTTCTGGCTGCCACATCAACAGGACTCAGTCTACTTTTATTTGCATTGGAAAATTTATTTTTTTAGACTTTGTCTATTTCTTCTTAGGTGACATATAATTTTGTTGAATTGAACCGAAAGCATTGTGGATGCTCTTATTACCCTCATTTAGTTAATCAATACACTACGTCTTTTCATATTCACTCTTCATCTTTTCTCAAAACATTCATCTCTATCTTCATTAATGAGGGTTATTGTTGGCAAAAAAAAAAAAAAAATCTTAATTACTGTACAACTTCTCAAAACGACACTTATTATGGGAGGGAGTATAATACATCATAACAAGGCAAAAATGTAAAAATACATACTCATAGAAATTCATATGAATTCTTATGAGTTTTTTTAGTTTGGTATAACTCTACAATTAAGGTTTTTACATTTTATATCGGCCTAACAATATTATAATTTACCTCAAGTATATTTAGACTAAAAGTAGTTAATTTTGAAATATTTTCACATGCACTTTTCTGTCGAGACTATTTATAAAAATATTTATCTATAATTTAATATAAAAAATAAATTATAATGTATAAAATGTTTTATCTAATATATCAGACTTTTAAGAGCCCTCAAATTATCAGTCGTTAAATATGTTAATAGTCATTTAAGAAATAACATTCAATCTACAAGTTTAATTTTTTTTATTTTTATATCAAATCTAATAAAAAAAAGATTATATTTACTTTCACCAAAATCAACAAGAACAGTTATTTCTTTTTCCTATTATCTTTTTCTTTGCCCATTCACTATCTTTTGCCCATATTTACCTTCTTTGAGTTTTCATTGTTTTTTTTTTTTTTTATTAATGGATTATTAAACAAGTTTTGAAGTAGGATATATAAGATGTATATTTTTTTCCAGTGTGGGCCTAGGCCCACACTGGGCCTTATATGGCTACGCCCCTGTTCGAGCCAACCGATTTAATCTGGGTTCAATTATGAAACCGGTTCTGTTTATTGGACATAAGTAACAAATATATTGCAATTATTATAAATATACTAGTTTATAGTTCGTGCGATTCACGAGATAATAATGATAAATTTTATATATTAAAATAATAAAATAATATTAATTAGTAAAAAAATAGTTTTTAATACTAATATTAATTTTTATCTTTTACTTTATATTTATGATATGTAAAAGTTGAAGAAAACAAGTACATAATAATGTACATAGAGGTGTACATAACACTCACATGGAGTGGGGTCCCCTTAATTTTTTATTTTTGGTAGAACCCACTCAATGTGAGTGTTATGTACATATCTATGTAGGGTTGGTATCGGTTCGATTACCGAACCGATAAGAGAAAACCGATACCGTACCGATTATTTCGGTAACAATTCGGTTACCAAAACTCAGTTCGGTAACGGTTTCTACCGAAAAAACTAAAATTTACCAATAAATATGCAATTTGATTAAGCTCAGTTCGGTAACGATTTTTTACCGAAAAAAACGAATTTACCAATAATAATGCAACTTGATTAAGTTTCAACATTCATGATAAATTTTCAGTTACCGATAACTCGGTTCGGTTTCGGCTTTGAACAGAAAAAACCGAAAAAAAAAACCAACAAAATGATTCCCATTGTGACTTAAGGTTGGTTGGGTTTGTTGTGGNTTTATAATCCACATAATTTTTTTAAAAAAAATAAATGAATTAAATTAAAAAAAACTGAGCCTAATGTAATCACTATTAACGAATACTCTAATAAAATATTAAATACTAGATTAAAATACTAATGTCTAAACAAGTAAACTGTAACTATATCTATAAGTCTACGAAGTTTTGTATTTTTTATTTTTTTTATCCTTATCGGTTCGGTTCGGTTTTACCGAATCCTTAAGGTTTCGGAACCGATACCGAACTGATAACATTTCGGTAACCGATTTTCGGCTACCGTTACAAGCGATTTGGTTCGGTTCGGTTTTTGGTTTTCGGTACAAAATTACCGGCCCTATATCTATGTACATTATTATGTACCTATAGCATTACTCAAAGCTGCATATATGATTTAGATACCTATTTCACTTGTTATAAATAACTTTCATTTTAGAATTCCTATTTATAATTAAGAAACATTAAAATTTAAACATCCAAACAATATTAATAAATAATGCTCACAAAAATATGTTTTGTTATACATAAAATTCGCACGCACCATAGACCAACACTTTGAGCCCAAATACGGGGGCATTAAGGTCAGTGACGGATCTAAGAATTTTACTCAGGGGAGCCCGATTTTAAAAATAACAAGTTTGTAATTTACGTCGAAACACTCATTTCATATAAAAATGTGTTTACTTATAAATATAGATATCGATATGTGTGCTATCAAGTTTTTACAAACTTAGAATCCATATCACCTTCAAAGTTTTGAAGAATTAAACAAAAAAATGAGATTTCATGTATTTATTGTTGTGACCATTTTTGTTACGTTTTTCTGTACTATTTTGTCGTTCATTTTTCCCCGTTTTAGGTCTATTTGTTAGTTTATTTTATAGTTTATTGTGTGTTTTGTTCTATTTTGGCTTTTTATATGTTTTCCGTGTATTTTGTCGTTTTTCTACGTTTTTCTTCTTGTTTTTAGTGTGCAGGTTGTAATCTCCGTGAGGAATCGATTTAGCTCGAAAACGGGTCGGGAAATCATGGTTGGATAGATGAGTTCCTTAGCTACACATAAGAAAAAGCGGAATCCAATTTCGAGTTCGAAAGAATCCGAACGGGCCAAAAATGCGAAGTCGTGCGAAACACGTCTTTGGTGTGCTGGTCATAAGCTTTTGAAGAATAGGATTATTTCAAGAATAATTTGGCTATTCAAGCATCATTGAATAGAAGGGTTCGTTGGCTACATGTAGAAAAAAACGAAACTCAATTCTGAGTTCGGACGAGCTCAAACGAGCCCAAAACGTGAAGCCGCGCACTGCAGTCCGTGAGGATTTTTCTGCGCGCGAAAGTCGCGGCCGCGGAGCGTGTCGCGGCCAGCGAGCATCCCCTAGCGCCACTAGCACCCCCTTAGCGGCGCTAGGACCTGGATTCCTCCACTACTTGCCCAATTTAAGGCACTAAGGCCTATTTTGAGAGAATTTTCACTATGGTCGGGAAAGTGAAGCATTTAACACCTTGTCTTATGCTTGTAATGCCCTAAAATGAGGTTGAATGTTGGATGATGAGGAGTATAAAATGGGGGTGAAGTGCAAGACTTGAAAATCATCCCTTCTTCAAGGGGGTTCTCCCCTCTTCTCCTTTCTCTCTTCTCATTTTTTCTCTTAAGTTTTCTTTGGTTTTTCAAGTGTGGAGAAGAAACTCTTCAAGACTTTGGCACTTTGTTTTATACTTGTTCTTGGCATTGAAGTTCACATTTTTAGTAAGTTCTCTTCCTTTTCATTGTGTTTGTAATGATGATTATGAATTTATTTGATGTGAATTTTTGTGCAATGAGTTGCTAATCCTCTAGCTAGGGTTAAGGGATAATCATTCCGGTTTGTTCTCGTTTAATTATGTGCATGAATATAACCTAAGAGTGACACTTAGGTTAATTTGTTGATATAATCAAAGAGTGACACTTTGATTTGTGATTGAATATTTATTTGTTGAGTCAGAGTTTGTTAATTCTACGAATTGCGACTTTTAGAACCGAAAGGGGAGGAGTCGTAGAGATAATCGATTTCAAAACCGAGAGGGGAGAAATTGGTGGAATTTGGCTCGTTTAGAGTAGACATGTTCGGAGACGTATTGTCTATGTGTTAATTGTTTCGTTAATTCGCTCATTTATGTTTATCAGCATGTTCGGAGATGTATTGAGGTTAAACCGCTAAATGAGTTAATTAGTCGAGCCTTTTAACCGAGTTATTGATTGCCGTTAAATGTGTGTAGAACCGGAAGCGATTATTCCCGACACCCTAGCTCGTTTATCTTTTTGTCGTCTATATTTTTAGACAGATTATCGTTTTATGTTATTTCTTAGTTCATAAATCTCCAACCCTATCATGATTAGAATGTTAAGGATTTATTTTGCTTTTATGTGTTATCAATACCACTTCTAAATTCCGAACCGTCTTCCTCGGGAGATCGACCCGGGAAACGAATCATTCGATTCGGTGCTCGGTAAAATAAAAAAATAATTTGCTACAACATTTATAATCTAAGTTTAATATCTATAATTTATGAAAAGAAATTAAGTTTTTTTTTTTGTTGAAAATTTGATTTAAACTGAACTTTTGCAGCACATTGCAAGGCCTTTTTTTTATGAGAGCTATCAAATGACCATATTCTTTTAAGAAATATAATAAATAAAGTTAAAAATATGTGATTAAAAAAAATAAAAATTCAACATTAAAAATCTAACAATCCAACTAAATACTAAGTTTTATAAATCATTAAATTGACTTGCAATTAAAAGGTCAAAAGAATAAATCATTATGAATATTTTCAAAATTTATCTAGAAATGTAAAATATAAGTACTATTAGTATATTATTAAGTAAATAGATAATATTATTAATTTAAATATAAAAAGCACTATAATTAAGTTATAATTATTTATATATTATATTTTTTTTTTTACATTTTTATTAATATTTTGTAGTGTTTTCTTTTTATATGTATATATATATATATAATAATTTTTTTAAAAAATTGATGAGGGCCCGTGACCTCATGTAGGTCCGTCCTTAATTAAGGCCTTCACTAATTGGGCCTAAAATATGTAGAAGATAACGACCCAAGAGATCTTGACGACGATCTGCGTAGATCCATCCTCATATCTTCCTACTGAAAGAAGACGATCACCCCTCATATGAACGAGTAACTAATACAGCATATTGATAAAGTGACCGTCCACCGACCCCATCATCAAAAGTCGAGATATTACATGGAGACGTGTGTCACCACCCCCTAGCTGACACTTAAGACATGCTTGTTTACAAATTAATTTACTCACATTTAATTCATACTCAAAATCTAACTCAACTTTAACTCAATCCCACTATCCTCAATATTATTCATATAATTAAATAATACAAACCAATCATTCTTACACATCACATCAACTTTAATTTACTATTCATCTACTCACATAATTTTAACTACCTATCATTTTCAATCGTTTTAAATCATTTATCTCATACTTTTATATCAAATCAATCTTAATTATTTTGTTTAAATATTATTTTAATACATTCTTAAAATCACACTAACTACTAATCATACTACTTTTTTTAAAATTAACTCTGGTTAACCAAAAATACTCATTTTGAACGAATTATTTGATAAACAAGCGCGCCTTTGACATTTATTACACTTTCACCTTTTTGGTGTATAAATTCGGCCCCTCAGGCCCATCAAAAGACATGTAGAACATCAACAATACAATACACTGCATAATTCACTTTCTCGGAGAAGTCATTTATTCTCCTTGCTAATCGCCTCAATAGATCGACAGAATTTGTGTCTCTATGTTTCCGCCTTTATATTTTCCTTCATTTTCTTAATATGAGTTTATACCGTTATTCCTTTAAGGAAACTCGTGATTAATCCATCCCATAAATCGTAATTAACAGTATTTGACGATTGACCATCAACAAATGGCGCTAAAGGAGGGTCAGTCATCAAGAGTTGCCTCTTAATCTCTTCATATAAATAGCCATACCCTACACTATTTTTTTTTTCAAGCCTAATTGTCATCTACGACCTCGTTTAATAATGTTTTTGTATTCTTACGCTCTGGTTTGAAAGGACGGCACGACACTCTCCGATCATCTTTTTCATATTGTTATGTTGCCCACATCAAGTTTCCGAAACACCTCTAAATATCACATTTTCGCTTTATCTCATCACACAAAATTCAGATCCATAATCCCTTATGGATCCTACCTTTAGCCCACCTTAGACAAAAATATAGATCGATTAACTCACCATCGACAAGAATTTCGAGAGATGGGAGTCGTCGGTCTAAAGTAACAATGGATTCCTAAACAGTCGGGGGTCTAAAGATGGATCTGAAAAGAATATCCCGTACAATTTCTTTCCAGGTCTCATCCTTAGGTCTTGAAATCATCAAACCCAGAGATTAACTTGCAATTGTCGGGCGGTCACTCTTTCTTACCATGACCATCCAAAATCTTGATCGCCAAGTTGGGTTGTTGTTAATGCCCCAGGAGCCAGGCCAAGACCAAGCCTTCAATAAAGAGTCGAGTAATCTATGATTTCACTTCATTCTTAGGGATGGAACTTTTCTTAACTTTCTCCGGAGTTACGGAGCTCTTCCCACTCTCTCATTTCCTCTGCTCCCACTGCATCAAAAAGAGCATCTTGGGAAACTTCGTAATTTCTATTTTCCACCACTTGACCAACAGGATTTGCTGTAGTCGAGCTTGATGCTTCCGAAGATCCCGAAGGGGCCATCATCATCTTACCATCTTTCATCTCCGAAGTGAGGATGAACCTCACAAGAAAACCAATGGCCAAATCCACTAAGCCAGAGCATCCACTATCTACTTATATACAAAAGAAAGAGCCAGCGTGGCCCCCTAGAGAGACGAGTGCGGCTTTCCAATTTATGAGTGAAAAAAATTAACCTTTTCTTTTCAAACTTTCATCGCATCTTACAATCAGAACATATTATCAACAATTTGGGCCAAACTCAAATTTCACGACTTCTCAAAGATTTAAAGAAAAAAACACATTTGTCTTCATTCAAACAATAGAAAAGTCCTACAAAGCTTCCTTCAAAATATTTTTACGACCATACTTAGCCTCTGCTATTTAAACACCTAAAAACACATCAAATTATATTTGAAGCCACGATCGACCAAATACATAAATAAACTTTTATTAAGGTGATTACAATCCAATCATTTGTCCACGAGAGGATTGACATCTATGTCTTCTTCCCTTGCCTTCACCGCTCCCTAGGTAATTCCTCGAGACTCGAAGCCCTTTCTCTACTTGAAGTGGTGGTGCCACTAGAAGAGATCAGTAATACTATAGCCGAACTTGGATCTAGTTGATAAATTGGCAACGGACGAACAGGTGCCCCAATCTCCTCCTTGAAGATCGCCTCGACATCCTGGTCTGGCTTGCTATCCTCGTCGGAAGTCAAGTCAAGGCAAACTCTCTTCCGGGCATAAACCCCCCTGATGAAGTCCAAGTCCTGGCCGCTCTCCATAGTCTTCAATACCCACTTAATGCTAGTGCGACGTTCTGTCTCTAGGTGTTGGGTTCTATGAAGAACGTCGGTCCACGTGCACATCCAAATCCTACTAAATTAAATTCTAATGTAGCATAATCTATAGTTAGGATTGATGACTTACGTTTTAAAATTTAGTCGTCGAGAATCACTGAACGTTGTCGTGGAGTTGTCGAGGGGGCTTGGTCGCGACGAATTGTCGTCTACTGCGTCGTGGGGATTCACACTTGCTGCATGTACAATCCCCTGGTGTCGTTTGCAGCTGGTGGCCACCACCGCCTTGCATCGCCGGTGTGTGTCTGGCACCGTCGGTGGTGCTGCCACGTGCGGCGGTCGCCAGTGGTTGGGCATGCCAAGTTTGGTGGTCGTCGGATGAGCATCGGGGATGCAGAATCAAGACCTTATGATCTTCTATTGTGTAACCAATCACCTACTCTGACTTTTCTTGGTGGACAACTTGTCAAATCTCACGAACCTCACACAAAATCACATGATTTTGTCTCCCTCTCTTTTCTCTCGATTGGGATCGGTTTCTTGATCAAGAAGAAGAGAGGGAGATTTAATTATAGTGGTATTTAATTAAACCTCACACATAATTAAATCTCCCTCTCTTTGCTCACACAAATTTCTTGATCTTGAAGGCCTGGCCGACTCCACACATAATTAAATAATATTTAATTCCATTATAATAATATTATTAAACTCCATATTTAGCCCCCCAAACTTACAAATAACTCATCTCCCGGCTAATTGCTCGATTTATCTCTCTATGTTTAAGATCCAACTTTTGATGATTAATATAATTACTGACAATATAATTAATTAACTTTTATATCCGAAACTAGTACCACTGAGTTCTTTATTATTATGTCGAAAATTAATCTGCCTGCAGAGCATAACATAATAATCCTTCTTGATCTTATTTTAGGGACGTCATCAATCCGGCGGACTGGAACACGATGACCGTAAACAAATCTACGGCACATCATGCACTCGACAATATTTACCAAAATACGGTGTTTGTTGACTTACCAGAATAAGTATCATCAATAATAAATCGAATAAATAAGTGTCGAATACATATGCCCGCCTATATTGTGTTACAGGTTAAGAGACTGCATCAACTACCGAGGACTAGATTATTTACTTGTTCAATATAAAATAATCCTATTCTCCGTTGGTCCGTCCAATACATCTAAGATATACTAGTGTAATTCATTAGTCAAAGGCCAACTAATTTAAAATCACGCTACAGTCGGGCAAGCTCTCGAGCAGTTTGGTCACTCGGGCAGGTCTTCGGGCAGCCAGGTAGCGCAGTTCTTGCCCAAGAAGCCAATAACTCACGATAAATAGGTAAGATATGGAAAAGAAAAAATGTTAATCACACTCTATACTGTAAAATTTACAGTGCACTTTTCATATATCTTTTCATAACATACTTACTCACTTGGTCGTCAGAGGTTTAACGATAGGCGACGTCTTTGCTAGTCTCCAAGGAAATAATCGGTCGAGGGCTCATGAAAAGCCGGTTCGAGGTGCGAGAACATATCAGGACTAAATTTGGAAAGGAAAAGAGAATTTAATTCAAAAAGCGGTCGAGTTAGAGTCATAATTGTCTTTTACAAGAATTATATAGGAAACATTTCAATATTACTAGTACAGAGCCCGTGCGATGCACGGGGTGCACAATTTTAAGGCTATTTATCCAGACTTATAATTATATACATGAATAAAGAAAAATGTACGGGATATATATAGTACGTGCGAAGCACGAGATATATTTATTTGGAGAATATTATATTATAAGATGCAATATTCAATAAAAGTTTATAATACGCAAGAAATTGTACAATGTTCAATAAAAGTTTTATAATATTCAAGTGGAGTCTTAAAGTCTCTTGTACATTAAGACTACTGACAAAATAATATTTTAATCAATGAGTTTCCTTTCCTTGTAGCCAAATTGTGAATGTGATTTGAGGAGTACAACAAATCGATATATAGCTGACTTGCTTTTTTCATTGTAGTTTTTTTTTATATATATATATATAATGAATTTAAAGATATTCTAAAATATAGCAAAAATTAATTTTTTTATTACAATTAGGAATTTTACTAAATATAAACTCTCAATCTATGGTGTTAATCAACGTTTAAGTCTAAAAAATTAGAAATTTTTACCTCTTTTAATCAACGTTTAAGTCTAAAAAACAATAGAGTTATTCTAAGTTTTTTTTTCTACATCTTTTAAAACATTAAATATGAGCATGTTAGGGCTAGCTTGTAAAATAATTAATATATTATCTCACTAAAACATTTATACTAATAAAAATTTAATTTTAGCATATAAATTTATCCCTTGATATAAGAGAAAGTAACAGTTTTACTTATTGTTGTTCACCATATAATATTTAATTATTATTTTATTATATAATAAAAAAAATATTGTTAAATAGTGTAGTAGAATTGTTATAAAATTATATGATTTTTTTTACAATATGAATTTAATATTTTTTTATGATTTGATAATATAAACAAATCTATACTTAACTTTGACAAATAAAACAGATAAATACTTTAGTAAGTATTTAATGTATATACTAAATAGGAATATATTTGGTATAATCAAATACCAAATATAATAAAATAAGTCAAAGTGTACATTTTTATTTAGTATTTGATTTTTTTATTATTAAAATCTTTTTATTATACTTACCTTTTTAAAAATAAAACAAATAAATAAAACAATTAAATAAATAAAATATTATAATACCAAAATAGTAATGACATTTAATGCAGTTGACTTTTCTGGATAGTAAATATAGTAAATAGAATCTCTTTTTATATAAGTATAGATTGTATAATACGGAAATAGTAATGCAATAAATGTTGTTGACTTTTCTTTATATTAAATCTGGTAAATGGTATACCTTTTAATATAAGTATAGATATATTTTAATTAACTGTCACGTGGTGAGTATAATAATAATAATATATAATTTATTTAATCAACTGATTACGTGCATACTATAATAATAATAGTAATAAACAATGGATAACACACGTTTTGAAAAGTTAAAGGCAATCAATCAATTCACATGAATTATAGGTGAGATTAATGAAAGGTGAAATAATATCCGTTCATTTATATAATCTAGTGTGAAAAAGACATTAAAAAAAAAGTGTGAAAAGGACATAAAAATTACTAATTTTAGTAAATATTTAATGCAGACAGGATGTTGACTAAGAATTGACCTACTAATTTTGAAAAAGGTTAATTCTTATTATATAAGTATAGATTTGATTTAATCAGGTTTAATTTTTTCTGTCCTAAATAATCAGATTTTATTTATTTGTATTTTATTTTTCGTGGCTCTAAGTTATCTTTGAGCATACCTCCTGAATTCGATCTAGATTGATGCGGATATTTCCGACTGTTTCCAAGTATGTAATTCAAGTATTTATTAATATAAAGTTTATCGTTTC
>BKCP01001669.1:924891-947480 GCA_008636005.1 Striga asiatica
ATGTCTCTTTTAAAAAAGGCCACTCTATTTATCGGCCTAACATTAGCCTATATTCTGTGCTATTACACGAAAATTATTTAGGCGGAAAATTTTGGTTCACGTACACTTCATTCTTGATTATGAAGCTCATTTAGCACCGACGTTTGTCATTCTTTTCACGTTTTTAACATGTTTGGGTTGACATTTACGGAGACAAAGTAAAAGAACACGTGCGAAACATCCCAAAGTTTCTTGTTCCAATATTTAACGAGTACTCGACCCCATCAATACTCGGGGATTATAAGGCTTTTATTTTACGGTAGCCTATGTACACATTCTAATGGTTGGGGAAGAAGAGTAAAATGATGGATGCTCACAAGATTGAAATAATATCTAACATCATAACGAAACTGTTGTATCATCGTGTTATAGCAACTAAGAGCGTGTTTATCAATTTTTTATTTTTTTGTTAACTGATGTTAGTTTTTAAAAACTTAGTATAGTTACTTATTAGTGGGATTATAAAATACAATGATTAAAATTGATTTGATGTAAAAATAGAAGACAGGTGATTGAAAATGATAAATAGTTAAAATTATGTGAGTGGTTGAATAGTAAATTAAAATTGATATTATGTGTATAGAACTGTTAAAATATGCTTAAGCCCGCGGGCAGGCTCGGCCCGAGAGCCAAAGGGGTGGGTTGGCCTGTCAACTATTAAAAAACAATAAGAGACCAAATATTGGTATATTTCTCTTTAACTTCTCTCCTCATTTTCCAGACTTTCCTAACTTCAAAATTTGGGCCGAATGACTTAAACATCTCGGCCCACTGCCAACTATAATACAGAAGATTCTAGGAGTTGCGACCCCACACCAAATACAGAAGCCTAAGGGCATCTGTTAGACAGCGAAAAAGTAGATACGTGTATCGTCTATATATTATTTGGGCATTACTATTTACCGTCTCTTTTGGACATTTTTGCCCCTGACATTTTTTTCTAAAAAGTTAAAAAAAAAAATTATTATTGCGGACGGCCGAAATGGCGTCCGGCCCCGACGACCGGTCGTGACCGGTCCGACCGGCCGGACATCATGTTTTTTTTTTTTTTAAATAATATTATTATAAATTATTATGTTATATATTCAAAATATTTTTTGAATACAACTAATTTTTTAACCATTTAAATAGTGATTAATTAATTTTTTTAATACAACTAATTATTAATATATATATATATATATATATATATTTTAATATATCTTTCATTTAACTTTTTTAAGTGAAATTAATTATTATTAATAAGTGAAATTTTTAACCATTTAAATAGTGATTAATTAATTTAATAATATTTAGTAATTATTATTATTATGATAATTAAAAATATTTTTTATCCAATAAATTAATTAATATACTTTTTATTTGTTAATATAATATTTTCTTTGTTTTAAATTATATTAATTTTTTTTCAAATAAATTAATTAATATAAATTTTTTATTAATATACTAATTTTCATTTTAAATTAAAATAATTATAATTTTAAATTATAATTTATAATTTTTCATTATAATTAAATTATAAGTATTATTATAAATTATAATTTATAATTTTTCATTATAATTTTTTTATTTTAATAGATGTAATTTTAATGAGTTGATAAACCTAAATAAAGATGTGATTGTGATTAGTTGTGTCGCATGATCCCGGAAAAGTAGCAGCGGAAGCAAATATAATGGAGGAGGAAAAAAATAGAAATAAAATATAATTAATTTTATAATCTAAATTTGGTTATTAGATTTTAAAATTCAAACATTTAAAGGAAAAAATCACAAGCAGATTTTTTGGGTAAATTTTATTTTATCTTGATTCTCATATAATCACATTTCTAACAAACTAATTAATATTATATTTTTTATCTACATTATCTAACTAAATTTTTTATGATATAACTAATATAATATCTAAACAAATTAATCATTTATCTACTGGAATTATCTCTCTAACAAACTTGCCACTTTTTTTGAAATTAAAATGATATGACTAATTTTTTTATGATATAACTAATAAATATTATTGATTTATCTCTTTAATAAATGTTTATTATTTATTTTTTTTCTTACGTGATATAATCTAAATTTGGTTATTAGATTTTTAAATTCTAACATTTAAAGGAAAAGACCACAAGTAGATTTTTTGGGCACACTTTATTTTATTTTAACTTCCATATAATCACATTCCTAACAAACTAATTAATACAATTACAATTATTTAACTAGAACTTTGAAAATATAATTATTATAATATTTTAACTAATTAAACTTTTGTCTAACCGAATTTATCTAATTAATAAACTTGTCAAAATTTTTAAAATTAAAATAGTAAAATTATTCTTACGGGTATACTTACCAGAATATTAAACACTTTAAAAATTTTTTGAAAACAATTTTAATTATTCCGTCTTCTACTCTATTTGAATTCAAAATTAAAATTTTAAACATATTCATAAACAAGCTAATTAGTATAATATTTTTTTACCAACATTTATATAATCGTATTTCTTAAAATATAGTTAATTTAATATTTTAACTATTTAATCATTTGTATAACTTGATTTAACACATTAATCATTTTTTTACTCACGAACGTATGTTCCCACGCTTCGGGACAAGCTCGTTCTCCTGAGTCGACCCGTCAGACTCTCAGAAAAACGAGTCTGTCTTGAAGCGTAGGTGTAACACCCCGCCTTTTATAACTTTTACTTACGAAAAACTGAGTAGAATTTTCGCGTTTGTATTCGAAAGATGCCGATACTGTTTTCGAAAAATACTTATACTTAACTAACTCACAGGATGTTACTTACTTAATAACATCCAACATAAACATAAACATAATACAGTACGGAAGCGCAAATAAAATACAGTACAGTCTGAAAATTATATTATTACATGCCAACATAAACATAATTGAATGTCCAGCTGTCTTCGGACACCACCACACCTGCGCTCGGCTCACGTTTGTTTAGTGGACTTACTCAACTTATTATTATTATAATTTATAAGTATTATTATAATTATTACAATTATAATTATATTAGCAATTATTATTATAATTATTATAATTAATTCTAATTAATTCTAATTTATAATTATTATTATAATTAGTATAATTAATTTTTAATTATTATGAGAAATTATTATTTTAATTATTATAATTATAATTTTAATTTATAATTATTATTATAATTAATAATAATAATTATTGACCTAAATGAAATGACGACTCATTCATAGATCTGTCATCTTAGAGGGTGCCGCAGGCAGCTCGCTTTAAAGTATGATAGAGGATAGATGTAATTTAGAAGTTCAGTCATAGAAGTCGTCAATTGCACGCTCCGTGGTCAACTCAANGGACGCGGCTTCGGATTAAAAAAATAAATCACGTAAAAAAAATAAAAATTACCTTGTTAGAGAAGAATGTTTTGCCGCAGCCGTAGGATTTTTTCGACATTTGTTCGGATTTTTTTCGGTGCTCAAATAGCTCGTTGAAAGTCCTGGAATTTAGAGAGATAAAGAGTTTAGAGAGAGAGAGAAAAAAAAAGGGTTAAGGGCAAAAGAGTAAAAAAAGGGGGTGGTGAGTAGTAAAGGGGGGTTGGTGAATAGTAAATGAGTATTATTTCCTCCAATGCGTTATTTTGTAGACCATGTTAAGCTGACATGGTGATAACATCGTTAAGGCTACTGTCTGCCCATAGAAAGTCTGTTCAACAGGACAACTCATCAACGAAACGACTAAAAATTGAGAAAAAACCACTAATATTATTTATTTTATTTTTTATAGATGAAATCATTATGTGTTGCAATTAAAATTTTAATTTTTAATATTTGTTTTAGTAATTACACTTTCAACATTTTAAAAAACTAAACTACTTTATTGTTCATTTTATTTCGTGGAGATAAAAGCAATTTTTTTTAATTTGAAATAATTAATTGTAGTTTCTCGTATTAAATTTTTTTTATTTTTTTTCCAAATGATCTTTTGTTGGTGTGTTGATATGTTTTATGTTTGAAATATTTCTTAAAAAAAAAAAATTAACTAACCCATTGAATAACCTGTCGACAGAGAAAAAATGGAATCTCACCAGTCACAAGTAAATCTCCTTATCATTGAAATTGTGGATCTTATTCAGTTTATCTATAATTAAATTAATTTATTTTTTTTGTTAAAACAAAGAAAAAAAAGTGGCAGGCCTACACGCGGCCCGAGACGGGCGGATTGGGACTGTATTTTCTAGGCCCGCCACCGCCCCGTCAATTAGCGGGCTACGGGCCGGCCCATTTTGACAGTTCTAGATGTGTAAGAATGATTGATTGATATGATTTAGTTATATTGATAATATTTAAGACAGTGATAGTGAGGTTGAGTTAAAATTGGGTTAGATTTTGATCATGAATTAAGTATGAATATTAGATAATTTTTAAACAAACACACTCTAAGAGCTTAGTCTCATTCAAATAATAGAAAAGAAGACTAGGGTCATAATTAATTAGGAATTATAAATGGTTATGGAGGTCAAGAATATTTGGGCCAGTTTGAACTTGGTACAGTTCGGGATTTTATGAACTGCTACAAGATTAGCCTAAGAAGTATAACTAAGTTCTGAACAGGATTCGGTTCGGTATAAGCAAAATCGGTTTATTTTGTCATCCCTAGACTTGGGTCATAGAAAGATACCCTATTAGGCAATTAACTGTTTGCAATTAGTATTAACACATTTTATCAGTGGACTTTATTAATGGTATGTTGTGTATATGTATAATCTTTCTATATCAAAAGTCTATGATGAATTTGTTGTCCCTTATTAACATAAAAAATAATGATTAGCTTAAATTATTAGGAGCAAATTTTTTAAGTTGATTGGATGATTTATATATATAGATGAAGTTTAATTTCTTATAAATATATATTATTAATGGTTAATCAAAAAGGTTTTTTTTAAATAACCTATTTATAATTATTGTTTACTGTAATTACTAATAAAAATATGCAAAACAGCCAGCTATTGAAAATTTTAAGTTCACACTTTAAGAAAAAAGCTTCTATTTAAAACCATTTTAAAATTAACTGGATTCCCACATGAGAGCGGTCACAAAAGCTTTTTCTCTTGTTTCAAAAATGTTGGGCGGATGAAAAAATTGACTGGCGCTCAGTTTTGTTTACACGGCACGACGGCAGAGGCTTTTTTGGTCATTTGGTGATAATGATCAATTATTATACAAATTATAGAAGAATATTTATTAATGTTAATATATAATATAATAAATAATTTACTTTTATCCTTTTCTGTATTTTTAATGATAAGTAATAATTTAAAACTTGAAAAGTCCATATAAGTATTGTTTAGAGTTTTGTTCACAGAAATATAAAAATTTTAACATTTGCAAATCTAAGAATTAGTTTATATATATATATATATATATATATATATATATATATAGGGATTGGTTCCAATACATCTCATTATTTAAAGTGAGGACGTGAGACTCATTCCTAGCCACAAGATTTAGGTCTTGATTTAAATAATAATTCTTTATTTTTACTATTTAATTCTTTATTTTTAATTATTTAAATATTATTATGGCCATTGACCGTTGACTCCGACGTTGACCGTTGACTTTAGGCATTGACCGTTGACTCCGGCGTTGACTTCCGACATTGATCGTTGACCATTTGTCTTTTGTTGTTATGTTATTTCTTTCTTGCTAGGTTAGATGTGTTTTGTTGCTAGGTTAGTTGTTTGTTGTTGCTAGGTTAGTTATTTGTAGCTGCTAGGTTAGTTGCTAGGTTGTTTAATCACACGAGAACAAATTGAATTCAAGTGAATCATCAATTGGACATTGAAGTGTCACCCTTCAATAATTCTCAATATTCAAGAACGATAATTGAAAATCCTAATAAAAGCTCAACTCGCATAAGAAGATCAATCAACGAATCACCCAATCACAATCGGAATCAAAACATCATCCCCTATTCCATAGCATATGAATTTAGCTACTCATAATCGAATAATCAACACAAGAATTTTTATCAACCCAAGAATTCATATTCATCAAGCTAAATGAAAAGAAAATCTTACGAATTATAAAATCCCAAAGTTGAATATGATAAATAGGCTTAAATCCAAAGCAATAGCAAAATCCGAGATCAAATCCGTGTTCTACGTCGAAAACGATGAGAGAAATATGAAAGACAAGTGAAAAAGAAAGGGGGTAGGGTTTCTGTGATTTCTCGGGCTGAAAACAAGATATCTGTTAAGTCGACCCCGATCTCATATATATAGGTAGCACGGCATCACGGCGTGGGAAAAATGGCACGGCGTGATGGTCAGACTGGCTGGAGTCTCAGTTGAGGTCGGGGCGGCACTGCGGCGTGGAGGGATGTTATGTCGCGGCGCGGTAGGTTGGTCGCGGCGCGGGGAGGTCGGTTGTATCGCGGCGCTGGACGTGGGATGTCTGGGAGCCTCAGTCCGTGTCGTGGCGCGGGCGCGGCGTGTTGGAGTGATCTGCCGCAGCGCGAGGGCTTACCGCGTGTCGCCGGTGACTTCCGTGCACGACCTCGCGTCTCGGGCTCGTTTACGCTCGTTTGGACTCGGAATTTGATTCTTTTTTCTCATGTGTGATGCCAAAGAAATGCTCTCTTTCATGATGTTCACCCGACTCATTTATCGTGGAAAATAGATCCTCACAAATCTCCAACCTGCACACCAAAGACAAAAAAAACCGGAAGACGACCGAAAAAATACAAGGAAAACCACAATAAAGGGAGACACGCAATAACCTACAAAACGAACTAAAAGCTAATGAAAAGACCTAATATGGGGGAAAAAGAAAGGCAAAATGACAATAAAAAATGCAACAAAAATGGGACAAATAGGTAATAGCCGCAATATTAGACCAATATGATTCTGTACATTAATTACATTAATTTAGGCGGGATTTTTCAAATTTTGGCAAAAAAATGACCTAGTTTAGTAAATCTGATTTTTTAGGCGGGAAACTAAATATTTTTTTTATTGATTTTTAGTTACTATTTCAAGTAAATATCATTGCCTTTTTATATATTAATATATATATATATANCCGAAAAATCTCGTACAACATATATATATATATATATATATATATATATATATATATGCATTCTTTTATACACTGTTTAATGGAGATGAGATTGTGTTGACCTTTTTGGACAAACATGATAGTTTAGCATCATTGATCTAATTATTTGTTTTGTTTAATTGATTATTATTTGTATATTAGATTTAGTAGACTCCTCTCTTATTATTCTAATTGATTGATTTTGGTTAATAAAAATATATTCAAGGGTTTTCTCTCAAATCTCACTTGTGTATACGCTTTCTCTATGTTAGCTGGTATCAGTAGATCAGTATGATCCTTACACGATGCCGCCTAAACAGAAAGATGCAGACAACAGGTGCGATGTTGGGGAACCAAGTCGCGGATCTGACCACGGGGCTCGAGGATATGCGACTGGCGCTTCATGTCATTGTCACTGCCGAGCACCACTGGAGGGTCGACGCCGCGCGCGGTTGGCGAGGAGGTCACTGCCGCTGCCTTCTGGCTATGGGGACGACGATCTGGAAGAAACAATCTCCTGCAACAATCCGTTCGGGGATTTTGATGCGCATGAGGCAGTGCGAGGTGCCGACGACCGATAGTGGGAGGCGAGTTTCCGTGTCGATATTCCCGAGCTCTCGAGTGGTCTTGACGCCACCTATTTTGGATTGGTTGTGCACTGTAAAAAATGTGCTCGATTTTAAAAAATAGATTGGATCAAGATGGATAAGAACACAAAACTATGAAAGCAANCACGAATTTGTTAACCCAGTTCGGATATAAATCCTACGTCTGGGGGCGATACCAAGCCAGGAGAAAAACACTCAAAGAGGAGAAAAATGAAGAGTACAACACACACACACACACACACACACTTGTATGTAACGTCTTTACAACAAGACAACACTCTTTCTCTCTCGACTCACCTCTTTCTTTTTCTCTAAACTACACAAAGAACTTAAATATTTTCTTTGTTTTTCACACTCTTACAAACAAGACTATACAAGGTATATATAGCCAATACTTAGGCTAGCATCTTAGGAATGCTTGAGAACAATTCTTGGTATTTCCCTTGCTCCCTTCCTAAGTTAGCCTTTGCACAAACAAGAAGCTTAAGTTATCCTTTGCACAAACAAGAAGCCTAAGTTATGCTTCGTATAGCCAAGAAGAAATTTGGTGATCCATCTGCACACCTTAACAATCTCCCACTTGAAGATCGATCAGCATTTCTCTCCTTCCTTCTTAGTACCGCCGGGTTTGTTCGCTCTTAATCATCAAGGCAGCCGAGCATAGCTTCAACTTCATCATCGTAACCGCCTTGGTCAATATGTCTGCAGGGTTCTTTTCTCCTTGAATCTTCTTCGGCTGCAGTGCCTTCTTCTCCAAAAGTTGTCGGATGAAATGGTACTTAATCGCAATGTGTTTTGTCCGTGAGTGGGACGCAGGATTCTTCGCCAAATGGATTGCACTCTGGCTATCGCTATGAAGAACCACATCCATCAGAGGTTTCCCTAATTCATCCAAGAAGTTTTGCAGCCAAATGAGCTCCTTGGCTGCCTCAGTAACTACCACGTACTCAGCTTTCGTCGTTGACAGTGTAATAATTTTCTGCAGCTTTGAGACCCAGGATACGGCTGTGCCGTCGTACGTGAACACGTACCCTGTAGTGCTCCTTCTTTTGTCGTAGTCGCTTCCTGCAAAATCAACATCAACAAACCCACACAAGGTAAGCTTACCCTTACCAAACACCAATGCTCGGTTCTTAGTGCCCCTAAGGTATCTAAGAATCCACTTCACAGCTTCCCAGTGCATCATTCCTGGATCACTCATAAAACAGCTCACCACTCCCACTGCATGTACTATATCCGGTCGAGTACAGATCATAGCATACATCAGGCTCCCAATGGCTGAAGCATACAGTGTAACTCTCATCTTTTCACGTTCGGAGTCAATCTGCGGCGAATCACTGTTGGATAGTTTGAACTAGTTCCCCAATGGCATTCCAACCGGCTTTGTATTTTCCATCTTGAACCTGCACAACACCTTCTCAATATAATCTGATTGAGATAGCCATAACTTACCAGCAACTTTGTCCCTTGTGATTTTCATACCCAGAATTTGTCTTGCTTCACCAAGATCCTTCATGTCAAACCTCTTAGACAACTGATCCTTGAGCCTGTCTATTTCTTTGACATTTGATCTTGTGATCAACATGTCATCAACATACAAAAGTAGTATAATAAATGAGTCATCGAACCTTTTCACGTAACAACAATGATCAGCATTGCATCTAGAGAAACCAATCTCCAACATGAAGTTCTCAAACTTTCTGTACCACTGTCGTGGAGCTTGTTTCAATCCGTACAAGCTTTTCTTGAGGCGACAGACCTGCTGATCATATTCAATATATCCCTCTGGTTGCACCATGTAAATCTCTTCCTATAGATCTCCATGTAGGAAGGCTGTCTTTACATCCATCTGTTGTAACTCCAGGTTCTCTATTGCTACCATGCTCAAAACTAGACGAATAGTAGTCAACTTAACAACAGGTGTAAAACCATCGGTAAAGTCAATACCGTATCTCTATTGGAATCCCTTCACTACAAGTCTAGCCTTGTACCGCTTCGTCCCATCTGATTCCTCTTTGACCCGATAGACCCATCTGTTTTGAAGAGCCTTCTTTCCTTGTTGGAGATCACACAAATCCCATGTGTGGTTCTCCTTCAACGAGTTCATCTCGTCGTCCATCACAAGCTCCTACTTGCTCTTGTGGGCATCTTTAACTGCCTCTACAAAACATTCGGGTTCCCCACAATCAGATAAAAGTAGATAATAAAGAGAAGGGGAGTACCTATCTGGGGCCCTTTTCATCCTCGGTTCTCGGCCCAGTGCCAGGGGTGTGCTGCTCTCAGCAATCGGTTCCTCTGATTCTGGATCTGTCTCTTCTTCTGTACGCTCGATCTCATCTATCTGAGCTTCCACTGAATATGCTGGTCTCATGATTCTTGTATTTGAAATATCGAGACCAACATACTCTTGCCTGGTCTTGTCATCGTCCGGGTACTCCTTCATGTCCTTGTACATTATGCCCTCATTAAACACCACATTACGACTGCGAATAATTTTTCGATTTTGATCATCCCAGAATCTATACCCAAATTCGTCAGTCCCATATCCAATGAATGTACATTTGACCGACTTAGCATCCAGCTTTGTCCGGTTGTCGTTCAAAATGTAAGCCAAACAACCAAAGGTACGTAAGAAAGAGAGATCAACTTCCTTACCACTCCAGACCTCTTCTGGAATTTCGTTGTTCAGAGGGACAGAAGGCCTCGGCTTGATCAAGAAAGCAGCCGTGCTGACTGCTTCTGCCCAAAACATATTGGGTAGTCTGCTCTTCAATCCATGCATCTCGCACGCTCATCCAGTGTCCTGTTCATCCTCTCAGCAATGCCATTTTGCTGAGGTGTCCATGGGATCGTCTTCTGCATTCGGATCCCACGGTCGACGCAGTATTCCTTGATGGCTTCACTGCTCTACTCGCCACCGTTGTCGGATCTGAGACATTTCACTTCTAGACCTGTCTTTTTCTCCACGAGTGCTCTCCATCTTTTGAAAGTATCAAAGGCATCGGATTTTCTTTTCAAGAAGTACACCCATACCTTTCTTGTGCAATCATCGACGAACGTCATGTAGTACATCGATCCTCCAAGAGATATCACCGGTGCTGGTCCCTATAAATCGAGCTCCAATTTTTCTGTCTTTGGAGCTCTCCCAGTGGTCATGAAGCTTACTTGCTTCTGCTTTCCAAGCACGCAATGCTTGCAGAGACCCACGTCCACTGACTCCAGCTCGGGCAAAACTCCTCTCGACTTCAGTACCTTCATTCCTTTCTCGCTCATGTGGCCCAAGCGACTGTGCCACAAGTGCGATTGTGAGACAGCTGCATGTCCTCCGTCGCTGCCAAAAGTCCTCTCGATCCAGTCATCGAGCGAACTTCTCACACTCAACAAGAGTGCATCCGCCATGTCCTCCGTCGCTGCATTAGCTGTGCGGCCCTCTCTGTCCTTCCTTGGTGCCATTCGCTTTTCATATGCCCAGGCTTTTCGTAGTTCTAACACACCATCTCTTTCTTGCCTTTATTCCTCCTCCTGGATTTTGACCTCCCACGGGTTTTCCCTCGTATGTCAGGTCTCCCTCTGGACTCTGTATGTAGGGCTGAGCTAGACGATCCACCCACCTAATTTCTGTGGGTCTCCTCGTTCAACACCATGTCTCTTATATTGTCAAACTTCATCTTCTCCTTGCCAGAAGAAGTGTTCACCGATGTAACAACTACGTCCCAACTTTCCGGCAATGATGAGAGCAAGATTAGGGATTTACCTCATCATCAAACGAAATATCCACCGATGCCAGCTTTGTCGTGTGTTGGTTAATTGTTGAGATGATCGGCCACTGACTTTCGCTCCTCCATTTGCAATTTGAACAGCTTTTTCATCAGCATTACCTTGTTTATTGCTGATGGTTTCTCATACATGTCAGCGAGTGTTTGCAAGACCTCCTTCGTGCTTTTTTCCCCCTTCACATGGTAGGCAACGTTCCGAGAGAGCGAAAGAATTATAGAGCTCATCGCCTTCCGATCGAGCACCTTCCATTCATCATCGCTCATCTTCTCGGGCTTTTCCCCAAGAGGCGCGTAAAGGTCCTTCCCGTACAGGTAAGCCTCCATTTGCATTCGCCAGATTCCAAAGTCGGAACAATTGAACCGTTCGACTGGAATCTTTCCCTCCATCTTATCTCCAACCTGGCTCTGATACCAATTTTTAGGAAATAGATTGGATCAAGATGGATAAGAACACAAAACTATGAAAGCGAATTTGTTAACCAGTTCGGATATAAATCCTACGTCTGGGGGCGATACCAAGCTAGGAGAAAAACACTCAAAGAGGAGGAAAAATGAAGAGTACAACACACACACACACACACACACTCACACATGTATGTAACGTCTTTACAACAAGACAACACTCTTTCTCTCTCGACTCAACTCTTTCTTTTTCTCTCGACTACACAAAGAACTTAGATATTTTATTTGTTTTTTACACTCTTACAAACAAGACTATGCAAGGTATATATAGTCAATACTTAGGCTAGCATCTTAGGAATGCTTGAGAACAATTCTTGGTATTTCCCTTGCTCCCTTTCTAAGTTATTTTTTATACAAACAAGAAACTTAAGTTATCCTTTGCACAAACAAGAAGCCTAAGTTATCCTTTACATAACCAAGAAGAAATTTGGTGATCCATCTTCACACCGTAACACATTATTATTACCAGAGCGTTCATTTTATTTATGCAGAAAAATTAATCGGTAAAGGAGTATTAATTAATATTAGCTCCACAATGAAGTTTGACAATTAATATGGATGCTATAAATGATTAGTTAGTGGGGGACTGCAAACCATTTGATTTGCCATTTCAAGTGCCGTCCAAAAGGTGCCTGCGAGACCAGGGAACCTAAGACAATAAGCTTCAAGCTTTGTTTATAAGCCATAGAATTAAAATAAATCTAGGGAATAAATGAGGGACTTTTTTTTTAACTAAAATAACTGGTAACAACAATATAACAATTAATAAGTGGTTTGGGGGACCATTTTTTTTTTCAACATTTTCTTAAGTAGGTGGGAATTCAAACTCTAGTGATAGTTTGATAATATTCATGTTATTTGATCAGGAGGTTACAGTTGTGATGACTTAATATGATCCTGAGGTCGATCGGCTATACAATAGTTGAGGTTAGCTCGATCGGAATATTTTATATTGACTTGAACATAATCAATCTAACAATATTGTTGTTGAACTATAGTAGGAAGCTATGAATAAAGAGTTGCAAGATTATTTGAATTTTCTATACTATTTTGTAAAAAATTGCATAGGAAAATACCCTCATGTTTATTATTTTTTAGTGGCATAATTTTAATTAATAGTCCACCCATAAAGTGTCCTACTCAAAGAGGAATCAAGTAAAAATTACATAAAATTTCAAAAAAGCCTCATGTTTATTATATTTTTAATGGCATATTTGTAATTACAAAAATAGCCAACCCCATAAGTTATCTAATATAAAATTAAGTGTCCTAATCAAAGAAAAAAACAAGTAAAAATTACATAAAATTTCAAAAAAGCCTCATGTTTATTATATTTTAATGGCATAATTTAATTATAAAAATAGTCCACCACATATGTTATCTAATATAAAATTAATTGTCTTAATCTTAGAGAAATCATCAATTAAAAATTACATAAATATTCAAAGAAGCCTCATGCTTATTATATTTTTAATGGCATAATTGTAATTATAAAAATAGTCCACCCCATAAGTTATCTAATATAAAATTAAACGTCTTAATCATAAAGGAAACAAGTAAAAATTACATAAAAATTAAAAAAATCTTCATGTTTATTATATTTTTAATAGCATAATTATAATTATAAAAATAGTCCACCCCCATAAGTTATCTAATATAAAATTAAAGTCATAATCATAGAGGAAACAAGTAAAAATTACATAAAATTTCAAAAAAGAAAAAAGTGATCGATAAAAATTCATTAAAAGAAATAGACACTACAAGAAAATGATGAAATTCCAACAGAAATATATTCCAATAGGATTCCAACGGAAATTCCAGCAAATATATTCCGTTGGAATGAGTTTTCCATTGTAATTTCCGTTTGATTTTGATGATTCCAACAGTAGATTTTTCAGCGGTGGTGGAAATAAAAATTTCAAAATTGCATATTCCAACTGAAATTCTTACTGTAAAAAACCATTGGAATATAACCGTTGGAATCATTAAATTCTATTTAAAATTCTAATAAAAAATACATTCCAACGGAATATTTTCGTTAGAATTTCCGTTATAATGATTCCAACAGAAGCTATACCGTTGAAATATTCATTGGAATTTCTATTGGAATATATTACCATAGAATTTTTCGTTGAAATATAACAATTTTTTTGTAGTGAGATTCTTTAAAAAATCGAACATACAATTTAAAATTTAAAGCTACTTAAATTTTAAAAATGAAAAAAATGAATCATGTGGATTGATAATGGATACATGATATGCATATAATGGATACATAGTATGCAATTCTAAACAGGTGGGGCATACATTTTTGCATTAAGGTATACAAATAAGTGGATTATAATTATCCTTACTCCTAAATATTGTACGAAATAAAATTAAAATATTAATAGTAAATAAATTCTTTAAATATCAAACTTTTCATAATGTTTAATTTAGTTTTTTCGTCCACATCGCAATAAAAAATTTCATAATTTTTTTATAATAAAACTAGTACGTAGTTCGTGTCATGCACATGACAATAATTATAAATTACATGTATTAAAGCAGTGAGAAGATATTGATTATTATAAAAATAATTTTAAATATTAATAATAATTATTTTATTTTATGATATATAATAATGTAGTATATAATTTATATATTTATGTCACTCGTTATATAATAGTTTTCATTTTAGAGTTCTTGTTTATAATCAAGGATAATTTAACAAAACATTATCAATAAATAATAAAATATTTATCTCTCTCAGTCTTCGCTTACTCTTGTCTTTTATTACAATGTGTTCTTTTAAATTTTAAACGAGTTATGTTAAAGTTGAAAATTTGTGGCAAATATTTAACCAACACTTAATTAAAAAGGTATGTAATACATATTATTTTGATGTTAAAAATTTATTAATTTTTAATCATGTGAATATTATTTTAGTTTTTCTTATAATTATATTTAAATTTCTTACTGATCTATTAATTTATATGAGTTTTGTTATGATATTGTGAATCACAATATAAATTTTTAAAAAACTGATCTGGTGCAATTATTGATAAAATCAAATAATTTTTTTAAATGATTTTTTGGTATATTGCTCGTTACCAAATGAATAGAAAATTAGAGTGATTTGTAATTAGTGTTGATATATCAATTTATTGTAGTATTGTGGTAGTCATATTAATATTATTTTTGCAATTGATTTCTAAATTAATTTTGTACATATAATTTGCAATGTTCTTATGCATAATTCTACACATGGATGGATGCCCAACAAAACAGGAGAACACATGATTTGTTATTAAGGATAAATATTAAGTACTAATGATAAATAGTTAAAATTCTTTTGATATATTCATAAAGTAATTCATGAATTGTCAATAGAAATATCAAAGAACATATAATCATAAAATTCAAGTATAAACTTTATATTCATGTTTATTTTGATGGTTATTTTTATGATGATATTGTCCATCGATAAAGTATCTTGCACTATTTGACTTTGGCTTAATTATGAGAAATATGATGCACGGGACATCTAGACAAAAGAACAAAAAGTGTTTTTGAATGTTGAATGAGTAATATACAAAATTATTATCCACGTAAATTTTTCGAGAATACATACAAGACAAATAATCAATTTATAGAATAGTAAAAATGAATTTACATATGAAGATCGCAATATTTACCTAGACAAGCAGGAGGTAGTCCCTTACAAAATATATAACAAGATATAATGCCACATAGTGAAGTATATTAATAAATACATTTATAAAAAATGACATTACAACAATTAATACCACTTAAAGTATCGATAAAAACTTGATCTCTGAAATCAAAGAGTTTCACGGTGCAACACAAAGAATCTTTTAANAAAAAAAAAAAAAAAGAATCTTTTAATTTGACATGAAGATGAAAGATATTATGAAAACCTACTCTTGAATCATGTAGAGGACCAATATTTTCACAGTTAAGACGGCAGAAAACGTAGTTTGTATTTCTTTAAAAGAAGTTATACAAAAAAGGGGACTACCAAAATCGAACCCAAATTTTTTAAGTTTCCGAATGAAGCAATCACTTTGAAAATATTTTGGACTACATGGTGTTATGAGACGTCCGAACATTTTAAGAAAAAAAAAAAAAGAAAAAAACACATGGATTAGAAGAAATACATCTACCTTGATAATTGATTGTGGTGCATGAATTAATGACTTAATCCTAGCTATGTAACGTCCTAATCTAATTATATCCATAATAATAATGGATAAATATCTTCGTGTACATTGTTTACTCTTTTCCAAAAATTCGCAGCCGTGCAATTTTCTTTTACCGACTTACGGACTCTATTGAATATATGTTTTTTTTTTTATTATTATTATTATTATTATTCGAATCTCCATTCAATAACCAAATGATAATGTTCGAGTACAATAAAACACACACAAAACCGAAGGCTAAGCCAGAGAGCACTACCACACAAGGTAGGCTATAAAAAACATACAAAGACACATACCACCAGAGGCAGAAACAAACTTTTGAGCCCTCCAGTGGTAACCCAATCACACAAATTACACAACTAGTCAGCAATAAATTAAATGGATACAAACATAACTTGCAATCAAAGATAGAGTACACAAAGACACTGAACTGCAAAGCAGACCTATCTAAGTCACTCTGAGTCTGCTGCAATTTTTCATTGCATTTGATTCTTGCCACTCAAACCACGCTCTTTGACAATACCATGCTCCGGCCTCCATACTCTTTAAAAACCCACAGATTCCCCTACATCCACAGCCACCATAGGATGTAAGTTGTTAGTTCAATTCTGGCTTCATCCACTGCAGAGATCTTTATTGAACACACTAAGCCCCACCAGTCGTCAAATCTGCCTTCCTCTGCTGCAAGTCCATCCCAATTTACCTGAGCTTGATGCCATACCAGTTTAGCTCTCCTGCATGTCAGCAACACATGTTCTATTGTTTCCACTGAAGCTACATATAACATCAATTCCTATGCCTTTCCTCCTCACATTAACACTGACAGGTAAAGATCCACTTACACATTTCCATAAGAAATGTTTCAGTTTACCTTTAACATGAAGTCCCCAGCTCCTTTGTCTGATCGTTTGGTTCCTTTTTTATGTTCCACTCCCCTCTGCCAAATCCATGGCTAGAAACTTCTTTTGATGAAGGAATGCATATGAGGATGCTACTGAAAACCTGCCTTGAACTCCCATGTTCCATTTCCATATATCCTCAACAAGAGTATCTAGTCCCTGAATTTGCAGCAAAGCATCACAGTCTTCCTCTTCTAACAACTCCCTCACCCCCTGCACCTTTCACCTATTCCTGTCTCATTCAATCAGCTCCTGAACTGTAATATTTCCACCATCAATGCCTCCTTGAGAGATACTCTCCTCCCTCTGATACCTGGAACCCAATTGAAATCATTAAGCCTCACAGAGGCTCCATTTCTTATCTCCACCTGCAATCCTTCCCTCAAAAGCCACCTAACTTTCCACCATGATCTCCATAGCCAGGATGAGTTTTGATTCAACTTTGCTTCAAAAACGGAAGTTTTTTTAAAGTACCTGCATTTCAAGATTTTACTCATAAGGAGCTGAGGTTGAGTAATTACTCTCCAGAGCTGCTATACCAACATTGCATCATTAAAAAGGACAACTTCTTTGAATCCCAACCCACCTTTATCTTTGGCCAAAGTGAGTAGCTCCCATCTTTTCCATGTACCCCTTTGTTCTGATCCTCTCCTCTACTCCACCAACAATGAGAAAAAATGCTTGCCACTTCCTTATAAATACTAACAGGCAGCCTGTAGCAGGACATTACAAATAAGGGTAGAGCATTCAGAACGTATTTAATTAGGACTTCTTTCCCTGCAGAAGAAAGATATTTATTCTTCCAACTGATCACCATATTTCTCACAGCCTCAGTCACAAACCCAAACACGTCCTTCTTTGATCTCCCAATACCAAGAGGCATGCCTAAAACCTGGTAGATCTCTGAATTTGAATAAGAGGGACAACATTGCACACTTCCCTATGAGCATCATAATATGTGTTCCTGCTAAAGAATATTGAAGATTTAGCTGTGTTGACTTTCTGCCCTTAGAATCTTTGGTATCTTGAGAGGATAGATAACAAGACCTGTGCTTGATACCTGTCAGCCTTACAAAAAACCAAAGAGTCATCCGCAAATAGTAAATGAGTAAGCACAGGGGGCCCTCTAGCCACAGACACCCCCCTGAACACACCTCTCTCCACATCAGATGTAATCATAACATAAAGTACTTCAGAAACAAGAATAAACAAATAGGGAGACAATGGGTCTCTCTGTCTGAGTCCTCTCTTAATAGACACATAACCAGAAGTACAACCATTAATAATAAAAGAGAATGACACAGTGGACACACATTCCATGATCCATCTCACAAATTTTGAATCAAACCCCATTCTAAGCATAGTGAGTCCAATGGATAACCATTCAATCCGGTCATAAGCCTTCATCATGTCTAATTTAACCGCCATATAATTATGCTTCCCTGTCTTGTGACGGTTTAAGAAGTGAAGGCCTTCATTTGCTATAACAACATTGTAAGTCAACAATCTTTCTGGCAAAAATGCTGATTGAGCCTCATTCACACACTTATTAATATAATTTCTCAATCTCCCAGCAAGGATTTTTGAAATCATTTTATCAACTACTGCACACAAACTTATGGGCCTAAAGTGACTAAGATTCTCAGGAATAGCACATTTAGGAATAAGCGTGATTAATGTGTGATTCCAGTAGGGAAGTAACTGACCAGATTGGAAAAAGCTTCCAACAGCAGCACAAAGATCAACTTTAACCAAAGGCCAAAAGTGTTGGAAAAACAAGGCCAACATGCCATCAATGCCAGGAGATTTTCCGGGATTCATTGAGAATAGAGCTTGTTTGATTTCTCCTTCTTCAACTAGGGCTAGAAGTTCCTCATTGTCAGCCTCTGTGATAGTAGGTTGAACACTGTTCAGGACCCACTCTCCACCATATGAGCCTTCTAATGTGAATAGCCTGGAATAGAAGCTTTCCACATGTTGTTCAATCTCTTCTTTGCTCTCACAAAGCCTATGTTGTTCAGTGATCAACCTACTTATAACATTTGTTCTTCTTCTTTGGGTTACCCAAGCATGGAAGAAATGGGTGTTTCGATCCCCTTCTTTTAACCACTCCACTCTAGCTTCCTGTTGCTAGAATAACTCTTCACTTTTGTTGGCTGCATCCATTTCCTTTTGAACTCTATCCNCCTCATTTCCTCCAATTTCAATGACAACCTCTCTCTGTTCATCCTCTCAGTAGTTCTGCTCCAATTAAGCAAGGCTATTCTGGTCTTCTTAATTTTCTCTTTAAGGCTGAACAAAGGTGTGCCTCCTTGATGCCCATCCCATGCTCCTTGTGTGATCACCTCCACCCCTTCTCTACTCAGCCACCTTTTATCAAGCTGAAATCTTCTCTTCTTATGTTGGGAATTAGGGTCTTCCTCTAGGACTAACATGTGATGGTCATAAGAGCTCTTGAATATGGCAGTTGTATGTATAAGAGGAAATTCCCTAAGCCAACCCAATGAAGTATATGCTTTATCCAATGCATTCTCCACAAAGCCATCATTCTCTCTGTTATTGCCCCATGTGTAGGGATATCCCTTCCTCAGAACCTCTTTCATCCCCATAGTTCTAGAACCCCTGAATACTAGCTTGAGTTATTTCTCTGCCCCCTTTTTTATCCTCCAATTTGGCCACATCATTCTAGTCACCAATGATACACCACTTATCTCTCCATATTTCCCTCTTCATCTCTAATTCTCTCCATTGGCTATCTCAGGTATTTCTGTCCGTGCTCAAGTAAACATACACTGCCCATATAAAGCACTCATTACTCTGAATTCTGAATTCTACTTCAATGTCGTAGTGATCACTAACCAGGTCTCTGATTTCTACCTCAAGAGACCATGTTAACAAAAGACCTCCAAACCCTTTTGAAGCAACCAGTGTACTTCTATTAGCAAAACTCAAGTTTTTACATATAGTCATAGTGAACATATTTGTATTCTTAGTTTCTGACAAGAAAATAAAATGTGGGTGATGGACCCTTAGGGATTCTTTGAGTTAGAAAATTGTAGGGGCCCCACCCAGGCCTCTACAATTCCACACCAGAGCTCTCATTGGTCACCCTAAGGCCATTTGAGTCTGGCCTTGTCCACCTTCTTTGGACTGCTCTTAGCTTTCTTATTCTCTGCCTTCTCCACCAAAACCTCCTTTTCCACAGTGATCAAAGTAGTACCTCCCTGTCTACCTCTCTTCATTCCTTGCATTTGAATCCCTTCGCCATCCCTCTGGTTTCTAAGAAGTCTACCTTCCTTAGTACCTAACCTCTTCAAAGTTTTCTGTTTGATTGTTGGAACCACCCCTTTTTGGTTCTCTACCTCTGTGGATACCACCATTAGTTGCCTCTGCTAAGTAATTTCAGTACACATCTCATCTGGTGATAGTAGCTCTTGGTCCCCCATGATTGCTGGTTCTGAAATTTGTCGCCCAAGTCTTGATCCCCCTTCCATAGCAACTCCTTGAGGGCTGTCTATATCTTTTCTTGATGAGCTTGATTCCACCAAACTAAGGTTTTTTTTGATAATTTCTTGCTCCATACCTCATCATCACCTCTTTGCCTGTCAACAGTCCATAATGTTGGTTATCATCCTTTTCCTGAGCACTATGGTTGTTGCCCTGTTCATCTGACTCCTTCTCAGAAGAGTGGCTGGTCTGTCCAGAGCTACTAAAAGTTTTGAGTTCCCCTACCTTAAGCCATTCTCCATACTGTCCTACTTTTATCTCATGTTCTTTGCTCAGGCAATCCCTATCCAAGTGACCTAAGAAGCCACAATAATAGCAAAGATTGACCAGCCTCTCATATCTGAAACTCACTGTGGTTAGTTGGTCTCCCAATCTCAGTGTTGTACAGCGCGGGATAGCTTTGTTAACATCTACTGAAGCTAGCAATCTGATAATACGGCCTCATGCTCCTAATGCAGTTGTGATAGTTACATTCTTAACCCTCCTGAACACCTTCCCCACCTTCAAACCTACCTCCATGCTCAACCATTCTAATGGGAGGTTGTACACCTGGACCCACAAATTGACCTCATCAAAGCTGCTATCCGTCACTTTGATTCCTCTTCTCCATTCCTGGAGTACTAAATATTGATTTTCGAATATCCGGCTTGTCCCCAATAATACCTTTTTCCTATCGCTGCGATTTTCAAAAATGAACTGAAAATAATTGAAGCTAATTTTTTGTTCGAACCTCCATTCCCTGCTGAGTTCTCCAGATTCCAGCCATTGTTCTCTTCAGCCCAACCAGAGATGCTCTTCTATTGCCAATAACCTTCCCCAGAAGGCTGCGCTCGCACTCCTCCGCACTATCCCTGTTGTCGTCATTTGCAATATCAATCACATCACTTTCAACCCCCAATAGCGAGAAATTTCTTAGTCGATTGGCCATCTCTTCCTCGACCTCTCCTGCTCCCTCTTTATCTCCCATATTCTCAGCCCACCCTAGAGAAGAAATCCTATCACCCCTCCCCAAGAAACCCCAATAATATCTCCCGCACTCACTCACTAGGCCCCCCATGCTCGACGGAATCTTCTCCCTCACCCGATGAAATTCTAAAAACCCTCACTCGATGGAATCGCACCTCTCACTTGAGAGAATTTTCCCAAAACAGAATTCTAGAAAAAAATCTCTATTGAATATATGTATATATAAATATATATATCTTTCCTCTTAAAGATATTTTGCACTAGGATGAATTGCGGTACGTTACCATATAAACTAGAAAGTGGGTATTTAAATTTGACGCCTCTCGTGTTAAACTATATAGGCTTGTCTCCACAAAGAAATGCATAATTAATAGCACAAGTATATATAGAATAAAACAAAACATTTAATTTCAACGTATCGATAATTGTGTTACACTTGTTTGTCTTTTAAGATTGAATCAACACACTGTATGAATATGTGTGTATATACATTGATCAAATGTTAAAAACATCTACTAATGCAGTGCAATCATTTGTATCGTTGAATCCGACTAACAAAAGTAGTCAGTTTTAGGAGTGTGAAAAATACACTTATCAAATTATGAAAGATGTTGAAAAATAGAAAAGTTCATTTAAAGTCAAATGTGGTACCAAATGATTCAGTACAATAAAGTGAAATGTTACACGTAATTATTAGAGAAATTTATTGACATGTTAATAGCTGTCAATGATCACAGCGGAAAGTCAAAAACTTCGTTAGTCAAGAGATACCCAAAACAAAAATATTATCATACGAGATTTGAGATTTTGTATATTAAATTAAAAAATATTATCATACGAGATTTGAGATTTTGTATATAAAATTAAAAAATATATCATACGAGATTTTGTATTGTGGCTCAACTGGTTCAAAACTAACAAAAGTAATTATCTTTCAAGAAACAAACAACATTAATGGACAGAAAATAAAACAAAGACGAAAGATTTTCCATTGTTTTTTCTTTCTTTTCTTTTTTTTTTTTTTTTCCTTTT
>BKCP01001669.1:947541-966212 GCA_008636005.1 Striga asiatica
TTTTTTTTTTTTTTTTTTTTTTTTTAAATTGTGTATGTGCTGATGAGTTGCAAAACAGCAGGCATTGTAACCTCTTAGGTGGAATCCTTGGTTTATAACTTTCATGAAATTAAAAGATGACTACTCAGTCTACAGCTAAAACCCCACTTGCGAAAAATAAAAAAATAAAAACAATAAACTTCATACCAATCAAAGGATGGATAATAGGGGAAATGCAATGTACTTATTCAATTATGGATCAAATAGTTGTGAAAATCTTATTTCAGAGCTTGTCCAGTCCAATGATAATAATGTATAAGAAACTTAGGATTAAATTTCACGTGTCTCAAGTAGCACAGAATTGTATGTAATTTTATTTATTTTTTTATTGGAAATCATGAATGGACCTACACAACCATTACTTTTTGGCTGCGGTTGATTGATTATTTCCATTCTTATGTTATATTCATCTTTTATTAGTCTCTTTTAGTGGTAGTCACGGATTTGGGAGCCAAAACTACAACTCAGTATTTCTTTCATGAAGATAGTTTTACTAGGACATAGACTTAAAATTTTAAGTTGTGTTTTTATTGGGCAGTCAATTTAATAAAAATATAAAATTTACATTAAGAATGCAATATGTTTTATGAACACGAATTAAATAAATTTAATTTATTTGTATAAAAAAATAAATAGTTAAACATAAAAATTTTTATTTATTTATTTATTATTAACTTGTAGTTATACATAAATAATTTTAAAGAGCATAAAATTTTAATTGATATATTTAACAAAAAAATAATTAAATACATTTATACTAGTCTACCAATGCCTGTATGAAAAAGGGAAAATAATACAAAAAGTTCAACAACGGTAAAAAGTGTCACGCTACATCAAATAATGCAAACTTGAAGTATACATGCATTCATTTCCTTTCTAATGAAGACGAGATCGTGCTTCCCTTTATTGAAAAAATACGATCAGATGTCGTCTCTGCTTGATTATTTATTTCTATAATTTTCTTTATTATTATTTTTATTTATTTTATTAAGTTGGTAGGAGAATAATTATTTATTGGCTATTTACTTGTCTAGCAAGTTAGGTAATTGTGGGAGCTTGGAACTCTATCTATTGCTATTCTTTTCCCCATAGTTGGCGGTTTTTTATCGAATAAACATAAGATTTTGAGATTTTATTCTCTTTATTGTTCTCGTTCATACGCTGCGCCACATCAGTTGGTATCCAGATACCGAGACGATTCAAGATGCCGCCGCGAAGAAACGAAACTGCTGATAACAGGCGCGATGCCGCCATCGAGGCTTTGAATCGTCAAGCCGAGGGTTCAGCCAACAATTCCAGGCGATCGGTCGATAGATGGTAGACCTTTCTGCGGGGATCTAAGACATACGTCTAGCTCTTCATACTATTGTCTAAGGCGAGCACACGAACTGCAACACACTCGGGGGTCGAGGCAACAGTCGCGGAGGGTTTCGTGGGGGCCGCGAGGGTCGCGGCCTTGGTGAGGCTGGAGGTCGCCAGTCATCGCCACCACGCGAAGGAGATGACGATTCGGACGCCACTTTCTAGGAGATGTATTCGTTCGGGCATGGTGGTCCACGGGATGACAACGACGTTCTCTGTTATCGAGTTGGTAGGGGCCGCGCTGTCTCTTTTTTCAGCGAAAGTTATCCGGTTCCCGTTTCAGGTACAACACGTATGATGTCGAGTTCTATGCAGTGGTCCGTGCTGTCTGTTATTGGCACAACTATCGTTTTCATAGGGAATTTATCTTATACACGGACCATGAGGCTTTGCATAACCTCACGTCGTAGGATAACATTTCGACCCGGCACGCTCGTGGATGGCGTTTCTCCAGCAGTTCACGTTTGCCTTGAAGCATCACTCGGGGTGCTTCAAACCGTGTGGCCTACGCCTTAAGTAGGCATACACTGGTCCTCACTTATATGTGGGTCTCAATGGTGGGATTCGATTTTTTGCAGGAGGTTTATGCGGCCAATTCTTTCTTCGATCCAATTTTGTTGCGCCTCGTTTTCGGACTGTTCGAGGATTACACTTTGTTGATGGGTTTCTCTTTCGTTGGGTGCGGTTGTGTGTGCCGGATTGCAGCCTCCGACAGAAGTTGATTGCGGACCTTCATGGCGCGGGTCACGTGGGCCAAGATCATTCAGTAGACTTGGTCCAGTGGTCGTACTTTTTGCCGTCTCTTCAGCGCGATGTCACGTGCTATGTGGCTCGTTGTCGAGTCTACCAGGTGTACAAGGACGTCGCATCTAATGTCGATCTTTATCTCCTTTTGCTTATTCCCTCGCAACCTTGGTGTGCAATCAACATGGACTTTGTGCTGGGTTACCACGTACTCAGTGTGGGCACGATTCCATCTTTGTGGTGGTTGACCATTTTTCCCAAATGGTCCACTTCATTCAGTGCAAGCGCAGGACGAATGTTATGCACGTGAGGCAACTGTTTTTTCGCGAGGTTTAACGTTTGCATAGCCTTCCGACTTCTATCGTGTCTGACCGCGATTCACAGTTTTTTATTTTATTTTGGCGTAGCCTATGGCGTTTGGCGAATAACCGTCTGGACTTTAGCAGTGCCTATCATATACAAACGAACGGGCAGACTGAAGTTGTAAATCGCTCGCTCGACAATTTGCTTCGGTGTCTGGTGGGCGAGAACCTGAGGAGTTAGAGGATCTATACACCGACTAAGTAGACTAGGGGAACTCACTACTATAAATGAATACCAATTGACCGTCGAAGGGAGGAATTCATGCCCGCCTTTCCAAAGAAAGCGCAGAAAGCTGAATTGATTGTGATTGTCAGGCCGAGTTCACGCGTAATTTGATTGTGAGTCAGGCCAGGGGCTTTTCTCCTTTTCAGGTTGTTTATGACATACAATCGCGTGGCCCCTCAAATTTATTGGCATTACTGGCCACCACAGCGTCTAACCGGCGAGCTGGGGATCTCATTGTTGATTTGAAGATGACACACGCCGCGCCCCCTGCACATTTGGAGGAGGCACGTCGGTGTTCAAGCGCCAGGAAGATGCTCGTCGTTGGCATGTCGAGTTTGCGGTGGAAGATCATGTGTGGGCGGTGTTGACGAAGGATAGGTATTCGGCCTACGAGTATATAAAGTTGTTGGCATGGAAGATTAGCCCGGTCGAGATCGTCGAGAAGATTAATTCGAATTCTTATCGCCTTCGCCTCCCTCCGCACATTTTCACTTCTGACGTTTTTAACGTCAAACATTTGGTGCCATTTCTGGGAGACAACTCTGACGGCGACGAGATCGGATTGGATTCGAGGCAAATCCTTCTCAACCGGTGGAGGATGATGATGGAGACGAGATCGCGCTTGCCTTTCTGAAAAAATAAATTCGGATGTCGTCCCTACCTTGATTATTTATTTTTATAACTATCTTTATTATTTTCTTTAATTATTTTATTAAGTTGGTAGGAAAATAATTATTTTATTATGTATTTACTTGTCTATGTTAGGTAATTAGATAGCTTAGGACTCTATTTATTTCTGTTCTTTTCTCCATAGCCGATGTTTTTTATCGAATAAACATAACATTTTAAGATTTTATTCTCTTGTTATTCTCGTTCGTACGCTGCCCTAATCACTTTCTTCTAACACATCACCCAATGGACTTTTTGATGAGTTACCCTCCTAGTTCATGAAAACAATTAGAGTCTGTTTGTTTTAATTGGAATTGTCGTGTCAGATCTTTCTTTTCTTTTTTTTCAAACGATAAAACATAATATTAAACTCAAGAAAAACAGTACAAGGAATAATCCATTGATTTCAATTATCTTGTCTCAACTAAACATGGTTAAAACATAACCAATGGGACAAGAGAAACTCAAGCCCTCGAGGCCTACTAGCCAGCAGTATTACAACATATCAAAAGTAGTAACAAACTTACACGAATTACAACGATCAGAGAAAGAAACAATGTCTTCAACAATATCACTCCATGCCAGGTTGCACCTATCTCTGCTCTGTATAATGTCCACCATTTCTTGCCTTTAAACTCTACATATTATGTCCTCCCAGCCTTCTGATTCACTGACTACCATAAGCCATTTGGTAATTCTCAGATCCTGAAGTCTTGCAACACATAATTTAGGCATTGTTTCAGTCCACTTCTTAATTAGTCTCCCCTCTTTAACTGCTCTACTCTTTACCCTTGTCAGGCTCCCACAAGAATCAGAGGCATTGGCTGAGACTAAAACCCGCCTTACATGTCTGATACCATAATCACCTTGAACTTGTTTCTTTCCCATCTCCTGGTCAACTTGCTTTCCCCTTCTTGCATTTTGTCCACTGGTCTGAATTTTTCCCAATCTCTAATTGCTTTGTTCGCCACCTCAATTTTAGTCCACCAGTTCTTCTCAAACATCTAATGGTTTCTAGTTTTCCAAATCCACCAAAGTAAATATGTTGAAAGACATATTCTATCTTTGTTGGATTTAGAATTATAAGCACTAGAGATTTCAGTCCGCCAGTCCCTAAATGTACTGTTACTCGTTTCCAGTATCTTCCACTCTATTCCCACTAACTTCCAACAAATCTTGGTCCTTTGACAATTAAAGAACATGTGATCAAGGTCCTCTTGTCCTTCCCCATAGGTATGGCAGATGTCATCCACTGTCATCACTCTTTTTTGCAGCTTTAGGTTGGTACCTAAGATCCCATACCAGCTTCTCCACATGAAATTCTTCATTATATTCTTGATATGTAGTTTCCACAATTTCTGCTCATCAGTACTATGAGTACTTGACCTTCTTTCTTATGAAGATCTGTCAAAATAAACTCATAACTGGCTTTGACTGAAAACAAGCCCTTTCTTATGAAAATGTCAGACCATCATATCTCTCTGATCACTAACATTGAATGGGATTTTGATGATTTGTTAAGCCACAAAAGGATCGAATGATTGGTTAATCAGCTCTTCATCCAACTCATACCTATCTATCCTCAATAAATCACTCACAAACACAAGCCTATCCTATCATCTGAGAACTGGTAGACAGGTTTTTTGCCAGTTATACTTTGCAGCCAAGGGCTATCCCAAATTCTAGTCGATCTCCCATCTCTTATTTTAACCCAACTCATTTTTCTAAAATTTCCCTAGCCCCTAACCAGCTCCTCCAAAGCCAAGAATCCCTACTCTTTTTTTTTTAACACTAAATAAACACTCTTTGAATAAGTATTTACCTCTCATGACTTTGCTCATCAAAATGTTAGGATGAGTTACCACTCTCCACAACTGTTTAGCTAAGAGCATCTTGTTGAAAACTCCGAAATCTTTAAATCCTAAACCACCAAAAGACTTACGCTTAGCAACCTCATTCCAATCTATCCAATGCATTTTGTTACCCCCATCCTGATGTTTACCCCACCAAAAATTCAATTGCCCATTCTTTTTTTTTTTTCTTAACACTCTCGGAAATGAATTTAAAAGTCTCTGATTTGGATCTTCCAATCCCAAGAGGTAAACTCAGATATTTGGAGTACTTAACACTAGAAATACCATTAAGGATTCTGCAAATTTCAGCTTTACTACTATTCTGAGTGCTTTTGGAAAAGAATACCGAGGATTTACTCAAATTAACAGCCTGCACAGATGAACCATAATTATTCAGGATATTCAGGATTTGGTAAGCATGATTAATGTCAGCTTTGCAAAATAATAGGGCATCATCAGAAAAAAAAAAAAAGATGAGAAATACTAAATGAGTTTCTACTAATTCTAAGACCACTAAAAGACTGACTCACACAGGCTTGTTTCAACAGATTAGACAATGCTTCAGAGAGAAGAATGAACAAGTAGGGAGACAAAGGGTCTTCTTGTCTTATGCCCTTAGAAGGTCTAACAAAACCCAAAGGTTGCCCATCTACATTAAAAGAAAATGAAGTAGTACTTATGCAGCTCTGAATCCAGTTGATAAAAACATTTTTAAACCCCATTCTTCTACAAATCTTCACTAAAAACCCCCTAATTTAATTTTATCATAAGCTTTTTCCATGTCTAATTTCACAGCCACGAATTTATTTTTGCCTTTTCTCCTATTGTTTAAGAAGTGTATGCACTCGTTTGCAATGATCGCATTATCAAGAATATGCCTTCTCGGAACAAAGGCAAATTGAGACTCAGAAATACATACATTCAAGACTCTCTTCAATCTATTGGCAAGAATTTTGTCAATGACTTTATAGACCATAGAACAAAGGCTAATTTAGCCTATAATCAGACACTTCATCATGTCAGATGGAATTTTATTTTTTCCGTGCCTTGGCAACGTTGGTTCAAAACACTTCAACTTAGTAAAGTTCTTGCCACCCATGCTTAAACTTGCACAATCATAGTTTTGTTATCAAACACGAATATTTTAATCGTAAAATGCGTTAAAAAAATATGAAATATAATAATTCATGATACAAGTATTTTTCTTTTTCAACTTTCTAATACCATTACTTTAGCAGTGGTGGTGACCAGATTGTGACTATGTTATCGATATTTTTGGCTAAACGTTACACCAAAAAAATGGTCCATTAATTGCTTTTGTTTTTAACAAAACTATTTGGACCACAAATCCAGCATTGAGCTTTTATCTTTTTAGTACAAGCACAAGAATATCAGTTGTTCATGCTTTTGAAAACAAAAACAAAAAACTCAGCTTTTCAAAATTTTTCACATTTCAGTCTACTTTGTTAAAAGGATTGTTGATTTTTCAGTACTTGAGCTATTGCTTGCTAATATATATATATCTATTACTCATATATTTATTATCTTATGAAAGTTTGGTTACTGGATTGATCGGTTTATCATACTAGCAAATTAAATGTGTGCAGTCAATGTACAAAACTACGAACAAATCCAAAATACTCTCAAATTTATATTTAGAAATTCAATTTTTTGCAGAAGAAATGAAATGAAATTACCCGTTGGTGAAAGGTAGGGACAATAGTTGTTTTCTTTTTTCCTCAAAAGGTGAAAGGGGGTATTCTTGGTATTATTCAATATTTTGATTTTCCCACTTTAATTAGCCAGGTGAAAGTGGGTTGGTGTCTGTTTTTGCAAATTTACCGTTCAAAGTTGATTAGCTAAAAAAAAAAATCCTCATCTGAAACAAGCAAGAATCTGTTACTTTTGTACTTTGGCACTTTGTTCGTGATATATTTCGTCAAAATAGCAAATTAAGTATCCATAAGTAAACTCAAGTTGCAAGCTGGTTGTTCACATAATTTTGAGTCTAAAATTCATATTTTGCACATATACAATTTAAAATTAATTTCTCATTTACTAAAAATAGAACCAGAATAGGTACAAATCTATTTTTTTCTTACATTTTTTTCAAATATGGTAGGAAAATTACATAAATGAATTAAAAAAAGACAACATTCCCCTCTTTTGTTTTTTCATAGCATAAAAAAATGGATAAAAAAGAACTCCATAAATTTGAGCAAATCGTCTGCAAAATAGGTTCATATGGTTAGATCACAAACATCTTAGAATTTATTAATTTGGTTGTAATATTTGGTATAATATTTTTATAAAAAAAAATATTATGTCATCAAATTTGCCAAAAATTAAAATCAGTATCAAAATGAAACATCACTACTTCCGGTTTCCATGGGCACCGACCACGCGGTTGTTACACCCGTGATCTGCTGACGCCATATAAATCTCCAAATATGGCTCGGCTCAAGCCGATTGACACTCCACGACGCCGTATAAAATTTCCCCACTTATCACAAGCTCTTATAAACTTAATAAACACGATAATGACGTATTTAAAGGATTTATTATTGATAAAAAATATTTTACTAGTATATTTTGAGCGTACGTTGCTATGTGGACCAGGAACTTTGAATATTTGCCTTGCATTTGGGGTTCATTTCATTTGGTTCACCAAAAATAATAAAAAAACTGGTTAAAGTTACTATCCTGCAAGTAATGGTTATATAATTATATTTTCTAAATATATATGAAACTTTTAAATTATAAAATTAATATTAGTAATAAATATTTGATTTTGTTAATTAAAACAAATATGACAAATGGAGGCGCCTAACAATTGTTTGCCTCATACGTAAATTATGTAATATTAAGCTGCAATTGCAAGTAATTAAGTTTTTCTGAAATTGATTTGATTTTATTGAATAAAATGAGTTAAAAAAAATTAGATTGATTGAGTAGAATAATGAATTAGTTTTAAGCTTGTGAATAGATATATGATAAAAAATAATGATTACATTTGTTGTGACATAAAAGTAGCAAAATACTAATTACAAATGATGGTAATAAAAATATGTGAATTGATGAATAGTATTTTTTTTAAAAAAAAAAATTATGTGGTAATAATTGTGTATATTATTTTATTATATTATGAAAATTGAGAAGAGTTATGTTGGATTAAATAAATATAAGAGTTTAAATGAAAAATTTGTATCCAATATTAGTATTGCAAAAGAAAAAATTAAAAAAAAAATAAAAAAAAAAATAGCACCTAGTATCCAAACCCCAACATGCAAACTTGGACCTAACCGTAGTCAGTATTTAACCATGTAAGAGAGACCTCGGTTTAGTTTATTTAAAGACTGGAAATTGGTTAATTGGCCCTCATAGCGCTATCACATCCCCATCCCCTACCCACCAATCCCCCTAGGATTAATTTCTTATGCAGGTGAACAGTTTTAGAACATTGTTCTTTCAAGAATCATGGTTTTTCTTGAATTGATTGGGTAATCAATCATGTGAAGCAAGAAAATTAATTTGATTACTCCTGTTTTTGGGCAATTTCAGATGTTTCTGTATTGTGGGTTTTGAAATTTGGCACCAAGACTCTATTTTTCATCTTATAAAATTTCATTTCTTGGACTGTGGGACTTTTAATTAGTTAATTTACTTTTCTTTCTATTTTTTTTTATTAATTCCCCCTTTTTGATGGGTGTAGAGAAGAAAGAGATGATAAAAAAGGAGCTGGGAAGAGAGAGAAAAAGGCTGCACAGTAATAATAATACTTCTACATGCATACAAAACTGTGCCCTCTTGGGATTGTTTTTATCATCGGAGTTTGGCCTCTGCCATTTCTTGTAATTTGCAATTGATAAAAAAACGCTCTCTCACTTTGAGCTTTCTCACTCATCTTCTTTTCTCTTTTCCTTCTCTCTATCTCACTTTCTCTAAAAATCGAACCTTTTTCTTCAAAGCTGGTGGGTTTTGAAGGAGATCTGAGAGATCTGTAAGTTTATTCCAATACGGTGTCGTTTTCTTTTGGCTAAAGTCATCAAGAAGAAAGGATGAAGAGACATGGCAGCTCCGATTCCTTGGGTGCTTTCATGTCCATCTGTCCCAATTCAACAGGTGCTTTTGTCTTTCAAATAGAAAAAAAAAAAGATAGAAAATAATTTTCTTAAATCCTGCGTAGTTGCTTAATTGATATTAAAAAAAAATTGAGAAAACCGAAGAGAATCATGTTTTCCTGTCCCTAATCTGTATATTCCAAAGTAATCATAAATCATAGCATAGCACCCGGAGAAAAAAAAAAATCTTATATGAATTGTTCAAATCAAGAACTTTCTCTTTTTAGCTTAGCTGGTCCAAAATATTAAATGAAAAATAATGATTACTTTGTAAATTAATTAAACATTTAAAATCCCTGAAATATTGCAGACGAGGTGCAGGGGAATAATAATCCCGTGTACTCGTACGGTCAGGCAATGGTTGCGGAGTACGATGAGGAATCGTGCCAGCTGGCAGGTTCGGAAAAGAAGAGGAGGCTGAGCGTTGACCAGGTCAAGGCCCTTGAGAAGCACTTCGAGGTAGAGAACAAGCTTGAGCCGGAGAGGAAAGTGAAGCTGGCTCACGAACTCGGCTTGCAGCCGCGCCAGGTGGCGGTTTGGTTCCAGAACCGCCGTGCGCGGTGGAAGACCAAGCAGCTGGAGAGAGATTACGGCCTGCTCAAGGCCAATTACGATGGCCTCAACCTCGATTTTCACAAACTTCAGCGTGATAACCAAGCGTTAATCAAAGAGGTGAATTTTCTGTCTTACTGAATTCTTTAGCTAACTTTTACTGGCCGTAATTAATAATCACTTTTTTTTTTTCTCTTTCTAAAATCTGCAGATTGAAGAGCTGAAATCGAAGATAAACGAGGACGGTCTCAACAGTAAGTCAGAGGAAGACGATGAAAAGAAGCTGCAAACTCCGATTACCATTCCCAAGCCCGAAAAGGACTCTGAATCCGAAAACCTCAAAGATGATAAAAATGGAGATCTGTTAATTTCGAGTCACGATGAGCTGTTGGGTTTTGGTGATTTGAAAGACGGGTCATCGGACAGTGATAATTCGAGCGCGATCTTAAACGAGGATAACATCAACAATAATAATGATAATAATAACAATATGAGTCTAGAAAATTTCCAATTTGAAGGCGGAAAAGATGGTATCGTTCAACACCAACATCATCAGCTACAGTTCGTGAAGATTGAGGAGCACAATTTTTTTGGAGAGGAATCTTGCAGCACTTTCTTTTCCGACGATCAGCCGCCGAGCCTCCATTGGTATGAGTGGAGCTGAAAAAGAAAATGAGAAAGATATTAATTAATTAAGTAATGAGGGCTTATTTTGGAAAAAGACAATTTTGTATAGTACGATAGCCCTATAGTTAAAATAATCAATTGCNAAAAGGGAAAAAAAAAAAGGAAAAATGAATGGGAGTGTGGGGCCCATGGGTAGTTCAGAGATTCTCAGAGTTCACGTGGGGAAGATGGTGATGATGAGACGGAGAAAAGAAGGGGTAAAAAAGGGGGCGATTGCAGTTGCAGGAATATTTATTACTGTGTAGTAAAATTAACTTTTGGGGTATGGAAAAGGACAGCGAGTTTAAGAGCAGCAGAGGATATGAACTCGGGAAAGTTTTTAACTTTTGGAATTGTACATTGCACCTCGTGCAGGAGAGTTGTGTTACTGTAATTGTGATGATGGAGGGATGGCTCACAACTATGGGAAGGGAAGCATATTATGTTCGGTTTAAAATTAAATTATCTCTTTTGTTAGCATAAATAATCATTTCCGTTTCTCTTTATAGTAACATTTTTAAGTCATTCAAGTAAAAATAAAAATAAGGTAAATTCATGTTGGAGTGATGGTACAGTGATGAAGATAAGATCGTGTATCGAGCAGTTAATTTGCGATAACCGGCAATGGCATCGTCAATTATACATTAGGGTTTTTGCTAGAAAGGTAGCAATTTTGGTATTTTATTTCTTATGTCTCAAGTCAAAACGTTTGATACAATTTATAAAGAAGAAAATATTGAAATTGCAATTAGGTCCAATGGAATAAAAATTTATCAAAAATAAAAATAATAGATATCAATATTGCTACTTGGCAAAAATTAACAAAAGCAAAACTAATAGATATCAATATTGCTACTTAGCTCCTGCCACATATAAGTTGTGACCACGTTTTAAAAATGTTCTTTTTTGTTTGGGGCTAGTGACTAGTAAGAAAGGTCTCGTTGTGTGCCTGGTTGTGCGTCAGCTGCTGTTGCTGTTGTGCCTTGTCGTGCGCTCAATTGTTGTTGTGGTGCGCCCGATTGTGCATCGCGGTTGGCCATCGCCCTTGCGCGCCTGCGGTTGGTTGCCCCGACTCTTTAATACGAGCACGTCAAGCACGATTATAATCATTCTTGAGGAGTCGACCCTCGTCCGCATTATTCTCGTCTCCTTCAAGTATATCCTTGCCCTAAAGGATAAAGTTCAGAAATTGGTTGCAGATATCTTGCAAGTTCTCCCAAGTCGCCTCCTCCTTCGGCAAATCCTCCCACTCAATCAATACCTCCCAATGAAATCGCCCAACCCTCATTACTCTCCGATAATCAAATTCCCGGCTAGGCAGCACAAGAAGTTGTCCCTCCCGACTCACCGTCGACAACCGAGTCTGGACCCCATGGGCATCACCTAGGCTCTTTTTCAATTGTGAAACATGGATAATCGAGTGAATTTGAGAATTCGCAGGCACACCACCTCGCCTACTCTTTCATTGACCTGATACGACCCATAAGAATGACTCCTTAGCTTATATAATGCCTTATGTAAAATGGTCTGCTGACAGTGCGGCCGTAACTTCAAAGGAACCCACTCGCCTTGCTCAAACCTCTCCTCTCGATGACCTTTGTCATAGTACTCTGTCATGCGACGGATGGAGCTGGACAAATTATTGTTGAGTTCCCTATTCATTGCTCCATTAACTTTCAATCGGCCACGGTCCGACCCGTCTATTCGACCCGAACCGACACAGAGACAACGGGCCTTGAACCGAGCCCGTGGTTTGATCGGGTCACATATTTGTAATTTTTTAACCGCCAGACAGGTTACGAACCGGAACCGGAATCACAACTGGCGATTCAGTGAATCAGCCTGTGCATAAGTTCGGGGTGATTCATGGCCCTCCAAACCTCAGCCCTGAATCCACGGTTCCGACACAAAACCGGCTCGAAATCAGGGTTTGTCCATATCATGATTAGCATATCAACTGTGCACCCATGTAATGCCAGATGTGTACCATGTTTTCAATTGAAAAAACATTTGTAAAAGATGATGAGATTCTCTAGTTGCACACCCTTTCTTCTTTCTTCCCCTAATGGGTCCTACATGTTTGCTAAGGTGGAAGTGTGGTCCTTCATCCTTTCACTAGGTGAGGTTATGGTCGGCTTTGCATGGGTGGATTGATTTTTGTTCAATATAAAATGGATTTTTTATTTTTTTAATTGAAAAGAAGTTACTAGTTGTTACTCACTCCTCCCAACAAGTCCACAATTCGATTTGTAAACACCTTGATTTTTCATAAAAGTAAATATTACATTTTTAAATGAGAGCTAACAAAATTTGAACAATATTTATGCCAAAGATCAATACTATAGTTTTGAAAATAGTGGCGTGTCAAATCCAACAAAATTAAACAGACTCAATGGCTAGTCGGCTACCAATAATTTGAACTCCAAAACACGCTCACAAAAAATATAACGTTGTATTTAACAACTTCAAAATGTAAAAGATTTTATAATAACAAAACTCAATTCCAAACATTTGTAAAGAAATGCATCTCATAATATAACAATTGTAAAATTTTCAAAACATACCAAACCATAATATTTATTTGATAATAAGTGAATGGCGAGTAATGAATGTAACAATTAACTGTGTCCTACCGCCAGTACACCACAGAACTTGACCTGAAAATGTTAATAGTGAAATGAGTATACAACAACTCGGTGGAGAGAAAATGCACAATTATCCAAGTTAATAACATACATCACCACCATTGCACACACGCCATAAATATATTACCCAAGGTTTATGTCGTCGCGCGACTCTGAATGCACGAGTAGATTGCCATCAGCAACCAATATATATAGTTTTTTTCCCTAAAGACCATGCAAAATACGCGTGAACCATCAACATATTGTCGTGTGACTCTAGTGGACTCACTAGAGTTTGCCCGTCGACCCATATATATATATATAATCGCCTGAACGCATGTGTCACATGTACATACAACAATCAGTATTTTAAATATCGTACCGGTAATCTTACAGGACAAGCCACCTATACATGGTTCAATTGGTTTTACCGTCTATTTGACCAGTTTCAATAAATTTTAAATTAATTTATTATTAAAATATAAATATTGTATAAAATTAATTTTAATAAATACTAAAATTAATTAAAATCTAATTACAATGTTAATATAGCAAAATCAAATGAAGAACTTTCAATTCATATAAGTATAGTAATAAAACCATATTAAAAATATTTTATTAAAAAAATTAGTATAAATCGGTATCTTGACCGGTATTTTCGCCGGTATTTTTCGGTAAAATCGATATTTTGCGGTATGAAATCGGTATTTAGGCCATAACAATATTTAGAGGTTAATCGTACCAGTCAAACCACCGGTATCCGATATTACCAGTAATATCGGCCGGTACGGTACGGTATTTTAAACATGGACAATAATAATAATATCAAGCAAGTAAAGTGAATACGTGCACAGAAAATCATCACCTTGAATACAAGCTCGTGAAATGACTAAAACAATGCTCGTGTTTGATTGATCGTAATAATGCAGGACGTCAAACCTACAATAAGATATAATTTAACCTAATATATAGTTCGACTCAAGTTAAGTACTATATAAAATTTGGTGGAAGGCAATGCTTATTCCCATTATCTTTCATCAGACCATGCACAATATTCTTATTACAATTATAACTGCAGTTAGAAAATGTTTATTAAACCTATTCCAACTCCAATACAATCTGAAGATGCATGTCTAAAACTCTTATGAAGACATAGAACATTTAAGAGCAATTATCAAGATGGAAAATGGTTCAATAATCGGCAACACTGTTGCCGTCAAGAGGACAAAAAACAACAAGAACGATATTTGTACTTCGAGCATATAAAAAATACAAGCATATATACAACTTTTGTGAAGACTCAAAGTACAAACGAATATTTTAGAAATGGGTAAAAGGCCAAAAATAGTATTCTAAGTTGTTGCAGAAACTGAACGTAGCCGACATGCACAATCCGTGTATTTTAAACATAACTTTTAGCCTAACGTAAGTGATTGATTTAAAAACTAAACAGAAGAAAAGAAACAGAAATACAATTTTTGTGAATAAAGTGCAGTTTCATTACGATAATGTGCATTATCAAAATCATTAATGTACAATTAGTGTATAAATAAAGTGTTGTTTGCAATACATGTAATTTTTAATATGCATAATATTAAATCACATATAACGTTTTTTTTTTTTTTTNGCATTGTGCATTTTACTTATCATTAATATGCATTCACTAAATTTTTGTTATAAATCATATAGTTTTACATGAAATAAAATAAAAAATAATAAAAATTTACAAAATTGTAAATAGGTCCCTAAACATTATCCAATTCTCAAAAATTAAATTGAACCCTTAATCCCCAATTTTGCATCTAATTTTCTATTTTGTAGGATCGTCCCCCTGCCGTTGCTGGAGCCTCACCCGTTAGCCCTGGTATTCTGGCCGACCTCGACCGCGATGCCGCCGTGAGGAGCTCTCCGACGATGCCGGTGTGGCCACAACCGGCCGCCAAATGCAAGGCATCGTGCTCCAGTCGAGCTCGCCGGCAAGCTATGGCCTTCGGTTGACCACGACTGCGACACCGGTGTGGACCCTACAAACCACCATGTTCACGTGTAGCACTGATGGCGGGGACGGAGCGATAGACATGGGATGATGATTGGAGTTGTCGGCCTCCGTGATGGAAATCCGACGGACTTGCGACACTGTAACGGCGGCCGTCAGAGAAGTCAGAAGCCTGCGGGGGAGAGCTTCCGACGGCAGCATCGTGGCGGATCTGGTGATGGTCGGGCGAGGATGCTGCTCTGTGTGTGTATATGTGTGTGTGTGTTTGTGTATGTGTGTGAGAGAGAGAGTGAGTAGTGCATGTGTGTGTTTTCTTTGTTTGTTTGTGTGTGTGTTGAATGTGTGTGTGCATGTGTTGTGTGTGTTAGGTGTATGGAAAGTGATGTGGCATGCTGATGTGGATGGTGAAGTATAATGGTAATGTCTAGATTACCCTTAATGAAGGTATAAATTTGACTTTTTTTAGCCATTAAATCATCCAATCTAATATTGATTTATTCTTATTTCTTTCACTGAGCACCATTCTCACTTGAATGGTTGAACCCAACCATATATATATATATATATATATATATAAAGAGAATAAATATTTACTAAATATAGTAGCAAAAAAATCTAAGAACATTTAATGCATAGCTTATTTGAAAACTTTTTAAATATATGCATTACTTGCTTGCATATACATGTTTCCAAATCATATCAAATCAAATATGATAAAAAGATTTTTTCCTTGAATAATGTTATTAACATCTGCAATAATATCATTGATATCCATTATAATAAACTACAAAATTGATTTTCCATGATTCACGTTGCTAATAATTTGGTCAAGATAAATATAAAAACATATTAATAGTTCTAACCATATTATTATATTTTTCACAAATATTGGCTTTTAATCCTAAAATATTTATAGAAAATCATAACAGGTTAGACAAACTTTTTCTTTCAATTAATCAATTAAAATCAAGTTAGTGAATTAATCTTTGCCAATATATTTTTTTCTTAAACTTTATTTTATTATTATATATATATATATATATATATATATATAATATTCTTCAAATTAATATAATTTATCATTTAAGCGATAATGACCATATGCATTAAATAATTTAACTATTGCTCAGATAATAAAATTGAAATATACTAACTATTCTTTCAAATTTCAACATGTGATTTTTTTATATATTATGTCAACCATGAAGTTATTTTTATTTTGATTTATTTACATAATAAAATTCTTATAAAATTTATTTCCATTGCATAGTAGGATAAAAAAAACTATAAATCCTTATGATGCAAATTAGAAAAATCCCTTGATTATTAAAGGGATTTATTTTCTAATAACTTTTTAAATCAAAGTTGATTAATTATTATTAAAAAATCTATATATATATAATTGCTAGCTAATCCCATTTAATAAAACATTTAATAAAAATATTTTCACTTTCCCTCCAAAAGGAGTTACATCTTTTTTAATTAATTACTCATTAATCTCACATTTAAGAAGGTTTTTTATAGTTAAATTTAATTAGTTAATGACTAAATTAAAAAGATTTATTTTAATTAATCCCACATTTATGTTAAGTACAGTATTATTTTAATATCTTATCAGTTTTTCAAAAAGATAGTAACTTTTTTTAATAAATTTTATAAAAATTAGTCAAATGTGCTTATATTCATATAAATCAGAAAAAAAAATTAAATCTTAGATATATAAAAAAAACATCGTTGAAATAACTTGAATCCGCAAGGGTAATTCTATACTCATTATCAATTACTTTAAATTTTTTGTTTATATAAAAAATTAATATTATATTTACTCATTTATATTTAGATGGTATTTTTTTATTAAGAAGCAAGGACAATCTCTATCAATCAATAAGAGTCGAGGACAAACCATATAAAGAAGTGTTTTCTATGCTATGACATGATCAATAAGAGTCAAAGACAGTCTCTGTCGCACGTCGGCTTACTACTGAAGAGTTCTGCATTTAGTCATGAGCAATTATACGTGGCGCTTTTTAAAGTTACGAGTCAGTGGGGTTTGAAGATTTTGATTTGAGCTGAGGGAGATTTTGACGATAGAAAAACCACGACGTTGTTTTATAAAGAAGTGTTTAAGAATATTTATATTTTTTTTCTTAATTTTTTTCAATGAATTTGTTATGATTTTTACTATTGTTTATAATTTTTATTATTTTTCATGTATCATATAGTTTTCCGTGCAAATGCACGGGACAAAAACTAGTTAAATTCTAAAAGAATGTGTGTCTATTTTGTAAAGTATTTATACAAAATATTTTATTTTAAATTGGTTTACATAATTTAAATTAACTCCATTAATAAATAATATTAACTTACATTAAATATTTTTCATGACATAAAATAAAAAGAAGAAGGAGACTACTTCAATAACATTAATAAAAAAAATAACAACGACATTATATGATAAGAAATTTAATAATAAATTAATAAACTAAGTATTATATGGTGAGGAAGAATATGTAAATTACTTCAAGGAATAAATATACATACTAAAATAAAAATTATTAGTATAAACGTTTTAGCGAGATAATATAAAATTAATTTACGGACCAGAGATAATAGACTCAGGTTTAACGTCATGACTAAAAAAACAATGCTGATCAAAATTAAGAGATGAAAAACAAATGATCCAAATCTATTATTTTCCAGGTTTAAATGAACAATCCCTTTGAAAATAGTTCATTTAACAACTTTGACACGTGCATCGCACAGGCCACGTACTAATTTAATCCATATGACAGTTAATTCATTCGATCTGAATCGGTTTTTTTATTTGAATCAATATTTTTCCTAAATAATTGAACCGAATTTGTTTAAAAAATATCTTAAAAGTTATTAATTAAACGGTTTTTTCTTAAATAAATGCAATAAATTTTATTTCAAAATAACTTGAAAGTTATTAATCATGTGGTTTTTAAAAAAAATATTCTAGATTAGTAAATCAAACCATTTAATTTATTAGTCAAATTTTCTATTTATGTATTTTTCCAACAATCTTTATATATATACATATTTTTTGTTGCATATATAAATTTCGAATTTTTTGTGAAAAATTGAACTATTGGGTACCTAAGGGTGTGATTGGATATGAATTTGAATGATTTTTTATTGATTTTTTTTAACCATAGTTAATTTTGAAAAATATGGTGTGATTAATTGTTAGTGAGAATTGAAATTTATATTTATATTATTAAAAATAAAATAATTAAAGTTAATTTGATGTAAAAGTAGGAAAAAAAAATGATTGGAAGTGATAGTTAGTTAAAATTATGTGAGTGGATAAATAGTGAATTAAAGTTAATGTAATGTGTAAAAATGATTTGGTTGATATTATTTAATTATATTGACAATATTGAAAATAATGAAGTTGAGTTAAATTTAAAATTTTGATTTTTTTTTTTTTTTT
>BKCP01001669.1:966389-978017 GCA_008636005.1 Striga asiatica
AAAGGCGCGATTTCAAATTGTTTACTCCTGAATTAGTCACTTTTAATAATATAACAGATATGCGTTTTCCAATTTCATTAAACAAATCCTCAATTAGTATGCTTTTGTACATAGAGCCATTCAGTTCCTGAATTTTGAGTGACCTTTTCTTTGTTTATTTACAATTAATTGCAGGCCGCTGGCAAATAAGGTGACATGCTCCACTTTGTTCACTCACACTAATTCATGAGTGAACTTTTTGCATAGCCAATAAGAATAAGGCATAAATCTGGTCTCGCTTTTTGTTCAATTTCTCGTTTTAGTCATTTATTTATTGGCAGGATAAAAACTTCATAAATGATACGAAAGCTATTATAAGTCTATAATTATTAACTCATTTACGTACTTATTTATTTATTTTTTCACATGCCCCCAGCAATGAATGCATTGCATTGGCTATACGAGAATTGTATTTCAATAATGTGGCATCAACATTGTTTTTTCATTTCACTAACAGTGATCTAAATAAGCACGTGCTTATTAGGCTGCGCTTAAACACTAGATAGCACCAGAGCATCTTCATTTACTTGTAATTACTGGCAAGCTTAAACGCTACATAGCACTCAGGCATTTTTTCGTAACTGGCCCTTTAGGTGCTCGTTAGATTAGGTGATGTGTAGGCAGACTAGATGGCGCCCAGGCATTTAAACAATACTAATCATGTAAAATTAATATAGTAATTATAAGTATATAATATTTTAAAAATATTTGTATTTAACCATATTAATTAGTATATTTTATAAAATATAATTGGTAATATATACAGAATTATAAATATCTCTCCCTTAATATAATTTCAAAACGTGTTGAGACTAAATGGCTGGCTCGCACGCTTCGGAAGCTTACTTGGCAAGATTACATGCTTCGGCTTTTGGTTCGGATAAAAATTAATCTAATTATATTCGAAAATAAATATGAAGAGTTTGATTCTTATCAAATACAAGAGTTTGATTCTTATCAAATAAATCCCATGTTAATCGATTGTTTCACGGGATTTTCGAGGTTCATTTCATCTATTTGTCCTCTCTTTAGTTTGTTATTTTCCTAAATCCATCGTTTTCTGTGTTAGGCAAAGCAGTTGGCAGCGCACAGATGATACCAAAGTTTTTCAAGCATTTCCCTGAGCTTTCTGAGCAAGCCTTAGACCAGCATATCTCTTTGTGCGAGGATGAGGAGCTTGGGGTGAGTGATTTATGTTCGCTTAGAAGCATTTGGTTAGGCGTTGTCCATTATTGTACCTTAAGGGAGATTTAGAAGAAAAAACTATTTTCTTGCTGAATTCAGATGGCTAACTTTGTATATTAGATTGAAAGGTTAATGTGGTTTGCCCCATTAAGGTGAACTAGGCATGGATGGATTAACTCACGGAACTGAACTCTCTTTTCCTACTCTATAATTGATTAGCGGATATGATGTGTTTACAGGCATGGCTGGCTTGCTAAACCTGCATAACTATTGGTTCCTTTTGATGTTCTTCTTGGATTACAATTAACAGGAACCATATTGTCATACTCCATAAAAAAAGCCTAGCATGCTGAAATTGTCACTCTGACCAAATTTCTGCTCTATTGGTTGAGAGAAAACAATTATATGTTTGATTTTTGTTAATATTACTTATTCTCAAGGCTTCCCATGTATATTGCGTGTAGTCACACACTCACATGTCTAAAAGATTTTGTTGGTTGTTTGTTCTTTGTTGATTGCTATAGGTCCTCGTACAAGCTATTCGCGGGCTTCCTCTATTCTGCAAGGATACACCTGAACATCTGGTGAAAATTGTTGACATTCTTGGTCAACTCCTAATTGCTGGTACTTTAATGTTTGAAATCTCTATTGGGTTCTTAATAGTTTATTAACCTGTCTTTTTTTTATATTAATTATTATTGTTGTGGTCATGATTAGGAGATATTGTGGAGCGTGATGCAGTGCATAAAGCCCTTACGACTTTGTTGCGGCAGGATGTCAAGAGTAAGTTCTGACTATAAGTATACTTTGGAAATCTTGTTATTTTTATTTTCTGTCATTACATATTAATCTAATTAATTAATTAATGAAAATCGTCCATAGATTAATTGATCAAAGACTAGAAAATTATTTTATTAATTTGACCAAAACTTCTAGCTTGAATAAGCAAATTTAACATTGTGCGATTAAACATGCACATATATCTGTATATTGAAAAGAGTGTTGTTATGTTGTATTGTATAAACAGTTTATGCATATAAGTTATTATGTTCTGTTTGTAATATTTATTTATATTTTTTTATTTTTTATTTTTTGTTATTTATAACAATGAAGAAATTTTATGGTAATCTAATTTGGTGAAGTGTGGTAATGCGATGTCCGTGTATGCTAACTGTTCAATGTTTGTATGAGATTTCGACTAAAATTGGATCAAAGATTTCAATAAATTAAAGTGTTAAAAAAATAATACAAATATGGGTATATTAGAATGTATAAATTAAAAACGTTCTTGTCGTTATTATAACCGTTTGAATTTAATGATCGTGTTTAATCCCCACAAACGAATACATTGATAATTTTAACAATCTTTTCGATAATAGGGTGTTTAAACATTTATAATAAATTATCCATGATATAATGAGGATGCTTGATGAAAACAACTCATTGGTGAAGTCATTTAGAATGGTCAAGGAGCGTTTTCAATCAGGTTTTACAGACAATTTGAAACTCAGGCTCAACTAGCGTTTTCAATCAGGTTTTATAGACAATTTGAAACTCAGGCTCAAGGAGCGTTTTCAATCAGGTTTTACAAACAATTTGAAACTCAGGTTCATTAGAGAGAGAGAATCTGATGGCAGAACTTACAACTTTTCTATAGCTCATGAAGTTGCAGCTCTCATTGTAGGTGATATTGACGATGCATTTGATAAGAGATATATCATTATAGAGACACGTTATGGATCTATCATTATTTTAATGTTTTTACTTTTTAATTAGAAGAAGAACTGATAACTTTAATAAATAATCATTATTTATTTTATGAATTGTGTAATTACACCAGGTTAGTCATCACTCGGCTTGGAGATCGCATTGTTGAGGCTAAGGTTCTACCGAGAAGGAATATTGGGAGCAAAATACTTATTTCATATCTATGATTATATAAAAAGAATAACATTTTTATAAATTTAGAAACTTTTTTCCGCCAAAATTATTAAATATATCCTACATATAGTAATTATTGAACAAATCTGAATAGGCAAAAAAATTGGCTCATTAATTGTGTAAAGATTTGTTTCTCTTTTTCCTATTTTTTAGTTTATCAAAACTGTTGTTTGACAATAAATATTTATTTTTCTTTTTCCTATTTTTAGTATAAATCTACACGAGCTTATCTCTTATGTTACAAAATCTCATGGCTTGACAATAAATTTTTGTTTTCCTTTTTCCTATTTTAGTATAAATCTACACGAGCTTATCTCTTCTGTTACAAAATCTCATTGCATACGTCTCACGTGTTTAAAAAATTTCATCCCTTATCTATCCAGATTTGAAAAAATAAAATAAAATAGAAACCAATTCATAATTAAAACTAAAAATCCATTATCTTTGAAAAGAAAAAATAAAATAAAATAAAAACCAATTCATAATTACTACTAGAAATCCATTATCTACTTTAAGAAGCTAATCCATTATCTTTAAAAAGAAAAAATAAAATAAAATAGAAAACACTTCATAATTACTACTAAAAATCCACTATTTACTTTAAGAAGCTAATTTTTATCGGTCTAATTACTAATATTTTTATAAATATTATAAGCTAACCATACAAAAAAGTATAAGAATAATTTTGAAATGGTGTATAATCAGATTTTTTTTATATTCTCTTATACAAAATAATTTTACATTGTTTGACTCCGAATCTTTAATTTATAATTATTAAGTATTGTTTATCCTTCTCTTTAATTTCTAATTATTTTTTTTCTTCCTATTTCTAAATAGGATCAATAGTACTTTCCACTTCCGCCATTGAGTGACTCAAACTCGAGGTCTATTTATAATATTGTTCCTGTGCATCGCACGGGTTACACACTAGTTTATTTTATTGTCTAACATCGAATTTTACTTGCTTAATCTCGTATTCAGTCATGGTCAACTTTATGTTGCATTATCTAGAGTTAAAAGTAGGAAAGACTTGAAAATTTTGTATTGCGATAAGGATGGAAAAATTATAAATAAAACTATTTATGTTGTGTACAAAGAAATTTTTCAAAAATTAAAAATATCGACTTTAGTATTTTCTATTTTTGCACTTTTATATGACAACATGTGTTTTTTCTATTATTTTATATTTTATATTTTTTTTTTCATACAACCTGTGTAGTACACGGGTATCGTACTAGTAATAAATTTATTTATGTTTTACGATCTCATCCAACTCCGTCAAATTCTCACTTTTCTTAGCGCCAGACACGTCTAAGTTTCTAACCCTTTTTAAAACCTTGATTACAACTACCTTTTGTGATATTTTCTTATAATAATTATAAGCCCAAATATATAAAAAAATATATTAAATCAATGCATATACCTGCGAATCCATCTATCAATATTTGAGAAAGTAATATATAATAATAAAATATTTGAACCTTTGTATGCGAATGTACAAACATTGTTATTATTATTTTTATTTTTTGGAAACCATAAACTCCTCTCACCACACTCAAGATGTACAATTCAAAAATAGGAACATTTAGGGAGGAATTTATATATATAAAAAATAAAAAAAAATCAAATGGATAAAAATAAAAAAAAATTATAGACAAAACACTACAAGAAAAAGATGAAATTCCAACGTAAATATATTTCAATAGAATTCCAACGACAATTCCAATGGATATTTCAATGTTATTATTTCCGCTAAAATTATTCCAACGGAAATTCCAACAAAAATATTCCGTTGGAATGAGTTTTCCATTAGAATTTCCGTTGGATTTTGACGATTCCAACGGTTGTGAAAATAAAAATTCCAACAGAAATTTCATATTCCAACGAAAATTCCTACGGTCAAAAGCCGTTGGAAATATAGCCGTTAGAATCATCAAATTCCATCTAAAATTCCAATGAAAAATACATTCCAATGGAATATTTTTATTGGAATTTCCGTTGGAATGATTCCACCAGTTGGAATATCCGTTGAAATTTTCACTGGAATATATTACCATAGAATTTTCCGTTGGAATATAACACTTTTTTTGTAGTAAAACTCAAAAACTCGTATTCTCAGAATACGTTTTTTTAATTAATTTTTTTAAAAAAACGTATTCTCGTAATACGTTTTACAATATAAAACGTATTCTCAGAATACGAGCTTTTGATTTTTGTCCACATATANGTTGGGGTAAAAAAATCAACATTTAGGAGACATAAATTCGGCAAAACACTAGAGAAGTGTTGGTATTTTGGGTGAGTTTAATGCATTGTAAAACTAGATTAAAATATGATATGAAAAATAAATCTATAAATAACAATTTGAATTTGGAAATATTAATGAAAAGTAAGATTTTTCTTATGAGTTTAATTGGTTACATGGGTTTTCTTCTTAAATTTTGTTGGTTCATCCTTCACGACACACGCATATATAAAAACATGATGTGGTCTAGATAATTCTATCACATACTAATAGCCTCTCTCATTAACTTTTATTACTCTAAGAAAAATCTAGACTTACCTAAACACTAAGAAAAATTATAATTTCCTTGAGAATTCTTCATGAAGTGTTTTCTACAAGTTTCTGGATTTCTCCAAATGAGCACTAATTTCAACACTCCCCCTTAATGTTTATTTGGAGAACTTTAAGCTTATCGCGTAGTGCCTTGAATCTTGGTCTCGGCAATTGCTTAATTGCACTTCTTGTATCACTTTGACTTTTATTGTGGTGGTTTTGAAACTTGTCTTTGATGACTGTGTATGCTTGCTTCTCCTTATGGTGTAATTTTCGATATTCTTCTTGTTGGCATCTTTTGCTACACCGTTGACACTTGACTTGCCAATTGATTTGTTCTTCTGTGTTGGGTATTGAAATTCCATTGCAAAACATTGATTCTCCCTCATTTTGATTTTTGCAACGATCTTCTTTTCCTTGTCGTAAATGGTGCATGAATCTCTCTTGAATGCAAGTTGTAGCCTTTCTTTAATATTTTGCCGACACTTAGTAGATTTTGACAGACTGTTGGAACTAAGAGGACATTTTTTTATGTATTTTGGTGCCTTATCTTATGTCGATGGCGATAGTTCCTTTGCCTATTGTCTCCACGTACTCGTCCTTTCCAATCTTGACTTTTTGAACTGAAATTTTCAATATTGCAAAAGATACTTTCATCGAATGTCATGTGACTCTTGTAACCATTGTCCAAGCACCAGGTTCTTCTTTTGTCTCCTGTTGAACCGTTGGAAGCATAGATAGCAATTCTTCTGGCTATGTCTCTTCTAAAAAATTGGCTTATTGACTTTGTCTTCTTCCCCAACAATTTTTCTCGATGTGGCCAAACTTTTGACATTTTTTGCATTGGGGTTTCTCTCGAAACCAACACTCTTCTTCTTTTTGCAAATTCCGCATGGTGTATCATACCATATTTTGTTTTTTTTTTTCGGATCTAGAGTATTCTCCATCACTTGATTTTTCTGAAACTCTTTTCTCTTGATTTTTGAAAATTTGAGACCGTAAATTAATTTTGACTGAAATGCAGTTTCCACCTATTTTTCTTTTTTCTTCAAACTTGTCCTTCTTTCATAAGCCTCTAGAGAACCAACTGATTCTGTCACTGATAAATATTTAAATCCCTTAATTATTCAATAACTGTAATGATTGGATCATACTTTTTCAGTGACAATAATTAGTATCTTTTCAGTAGACTTTTTATCTGAAATTATATCTTTGCTTAGTCTTCACGATTGGATCATACTTTTGAAGAATTCTCCAAAACTGCAACCCTCAACTCCCTCCAACTTCTGAACATAAGAGTACTCATGCCACTCCTTTAAGGCCCCTTCAGCTATGTCTCTTTCCTTGGTTCTCTCCTTTTTAAATATTGAATTATTTCTTATTCTCCAGAGCCACCACAATAAATAAGTAGTAAGTTTTATCATGTTCTTCATGCATTTTCCATTGAGCCAGACATAACTCTCCCCACCAATCTTTGAAAGAGTGCTCCCTACTCTTCAATCCTTCCCACTGTACACCTGCTAACTTCCAAACCACTTTTGATCAAACTGAAAAAGAATATGTTCCAATCTCTCTTCCTCTTCACCATACATGCTGCAAATTGAATCTATCTTCAGTCCTCTCTTCTTCAGTTGATCATTTTTTTGCCACAAACCTATGCCAGCACCTCTAAATAAACATCTTTATTTTTGGTTTCACCTGTAGACCCCAAATCTTTCTCCACATTTTCTCTTCTTGTTTGGTGTGATTACTAGATTCAGGTTTTCTCTACATGGCCAAGCTTCTGTCAATCAAGCTTTTATACACAGTTCTCACAGAAAATAACCCTTTTTTATGGTTGATCCAGAACAGTTTGTCCTTCTGCCCAGTTCTAGGTGCTGGGAGATTCAGAATATGTTCAACTTGTACTGGAATAAAAGTTTGAGTAATTAAATCTCTGTCCCATCTTTCTCCATCTCTCCTTCTTAATTAGCTCACTAACTCTGTTCAACCTATTTTTTATCTCCTTTATCCTAACATAAAAGGTTTGAACTTTAGAGCCTTTGGAACCCAGGGAGACTCCTAAATATTTACATTAGCCCCATCCCCAATTTGATATCTCACTCTCAATTCCAATATATATCTCACACTCAACCATGATTTCCATAGTCAAGAGTCATTGTTTTTTGGAATTACCTCCATGATCTTCTGGTTATGAAAGTATCTTCATTTCAAGGTTCTGTTCATCAATAGGTTAGGCTTTGATATGACCCTCCACGACTGTTTTGCTCTAAGAGCATCATTAAAGAGAATAAAAACTTTAAAGCCCAAACCCCCTTTTTCTTTAGGCAAAGCCATTTTTTTTTTTCAAGAACCCCACTGATTTTTTATTTTTTTCCTTCTTCACTAGTCCCCCACCAAAACCCTGCAGAAATTTTCCAAATCTCTTTGCACACCCTCATTGGAAGTTTAAAACATGACATCACATATACTGGTAAAGCTCCTAAGACCGTCGTAGTAAGAATATCCCGCCCAGCTTCACTCAGGAATCTATTCTTCCAGTTTGAAACTCTAGCACTAACATTCTCAGTCGCAGACCTACAAGTATCAATTTTGGATTTATCTATACCTAAGGGGAGCCCTAAAGGCGTGTTTGTATACAAATATATCTGTTTAAAACGAGTTTCTTTGTTTAACCAAGGTCAATTTTGAAAAATGTGGTATGATTAGTTGTTAATGGAATTTTAATTTCATATTAAATAATATTTAAAATAAAATAATTAAAATTGATTTGATACAAAAGTACGAGATCTCGTGATGGTTAGTTAAAATTATTTAAGTGGATGAATAGTGAATTAAAGTTGATATGATTGGTTTATATTATTTAATTATATTAATAATATTAAGGATAATGAGGTTTAGTTAAAGTTGAATTAGATTTTGAGTATGAATTGAATGTGAATTGTGTTTATTAATATACAAACACACCCTAAATACTTAGAAGACTGAACCACTGCAATTCCATTAAAGATGTCGCAAATCAACTCCTTAGACTCAGTTGTGTGTTTTTAGAAAACATAATAGAGGATTTACTAAATTTAACCAACTGGCCAGAATCTTTGCCATAGCTACTCAAAATTTGACTAAAAAGGCTAGCATTATGAACAATAGCTTTACCAAAAACCAGAAAATCATCAGCAAAAAAGAGGTGAGTAATAAAGAGGTTAGCATTATGAAGAGTAGATTAACAAACACTATTATTAACACCATTGAGATACAAGCCGATAATAAATCAAATCTATTTGACAGATTGACCAAAGTATAATTGAATCAATCCAGTCGTCAAGAACGATTACAATTTCTTGCTCATCTGAAAAGTATATGAAAAATCTTATCAAAATTTTGTTGGAAATTAGCAAAAATATTAATGTGGATCAAGTNGTTGATTATATTTTTTTTTTTGCAAATTTCTTTTACACCCGACCCTGAAGATATATTAAGTTTTCCACCCGTTCGCTAACAATTTAACTTTTTTCACCCCATAAAATACGAAGTTTATTCGAATGCGCACAACTGTCGCATATGCAAATGCCTTCGCATTTTTACTTTCTGCATAATGTCATTCGTACAACTGTCACATAATAATGTTTTCGTACTTTCTAAAGTCAAAAAAGTTAAATTATAATTCAGCGGTGTGAAAAATTTATTCATACTTCAGAAAAAGGTGTAAATAACTATTTCCTTTATTTATTTATTTTTTTTGTGTGTCTGTATGTGTTCATTAGCATGAAGGATTAGGGCGCGATTTAATACAAGTTAAAACCAATTTTAACAGATCGAATAATTTTTTACACTACTTAATTCAAAATCTAACTCAAATTTAATATTTTTTAATTTTCCTCATTATTATCAATACAGTTAAAATATATCAATCATCATCCTCACACTTCACATTAACTTTAGTTCAATATTCATTCACCCACATATTTTTTAATTACATATTATTTCCATTAATCTCTCATACTTTCAAATCAAATCAACATTAATCATTATATTTTTAATATTATTCAAATACAAACTCAAAACTAACTCAATTATCCACTCAATCAACTTTACCTAAAAATAACTCGCTTTGACCAATAAATCCATTCAAAATCGGTTTTATTTATGTCCAATCGCCCAATTGGTAGCAAATTAAAATCGGTTTTGATTGACCAGATAATTTGTTTTACATCATTTAACTCAAAATCTAATTCAATTTTAATCTACCCCAACTCTCCTCAATATAACCAATACAACTAAATAATATCAATCAGTCATTTTCAGATATTACATTAACTTTATTCACTATTATTTCACTCACATTTTTTTAATTCCCATCATTTCCAATCACATCTCTCACGCATTTACATCACATCTAGTTTAATCATTACATTTGAAATATAATTTAACTACTAGCTAAAAAACTCATTCAGTCCTCAACTCAATCAACTTTATTCAAAATAACACATTAACCAATTAAAACCATTCAAACGCGATTTTATTTATATCCAATCCAGTTGCCCCGTTGGTCACAATTTGAAGGTGTGATGTCATAAATGCGTCAATCAATTCCCATTTCTTTAATTAACTATTTGGTGCAGTAAATCCACCCCTTGGCCGCGCGACTCTGTCCCTCTTGAGGCCGATGCCGAGCTTCTAGCACTGGCCGAGTGGGTTGGGCGACTGGGCCCGTAAAGGTTTTGCCGATTTCCCAGGTCGCCTTATTGTGCCGAAAGTCGTCGATCTTCCGGGCGGTGTGACAGAGGAAGGCGTTGGTGTTCCTGTGGGACCAAGTGTCGCTCCGACAGCTTGCTGGGTTGGTTGGGGCTAATGAGAGTGGGCACTCCCTTTGTCCCCTTTGATCCTGGTGCGTGGGCGAGGGGATGACCTGCGTGTCGGGTCTGGCCGTGGTTTGGGCTGGGCTCGAGGCGGTGGTGGTGTGGTGGGGGTTAGTTTGTTTTTCTCAGATTAAATGGTGGGGTTGGTCACCTGGGCGTGGGGTCGAGTTCGTGGATGTTGGCTTCAGTGTGGCTTCGTGGCAGTTTCTGGATCTAACACTAGGGGCGAGATCCGGTCCGTATAAGTGGTTGGCCTTGGATGTCGTTGTTGTGATTTTCTTGGTGTGTTTACCGTATGTGGGAAGACTATTGTGTGTTTTTGTTTGTTTTGTAGTTTGTGTTGGTGTGTATTATGTGTTTTTCTGTGTTTCTTTGCGTTTTTCGATTTTTATTATCTATTTGGAATCCCTATTCTCTTATTGTGAGTGTGTATTATTCTGGGTGTGTTGTGGTAGTCTAGGCTTTTGTATGAGATATTCTTCGAGTAGATTTAGCTTGTGACCGAGGTTTAGATGTAATTATGTGTTCAATTCTCTTTTATAATATAACAATCTATTGTTCCCAAAAAAAAATATCAATTGATTTTTATTATATATATTGAGTAACGAGGAATTCAATGTACTTGCTGAGAACATGAATTAACAATTGTACTACACTTGATGATGTACTGCTTTCTATTTTTCTTTTCTTTTGAAAGAGATGTCAACTTAATCAATAGTCATTTCATGATTCCGTAGTAGTGTTTTTCCAGCTTATATCTCACCTAATCATGTTAGATAACGATTATTTATTCAGTAAAATGAGGATTGTTTAATTAAATATAGCTGATTGGGACAAGTATGTCTTAATTTGGCGCTCCTGTAGAAGTTTTTCTTGAAAGAACATTTGTTGTTGCGTGTAGTATATAGAGCATCAGATATGGTCTATATATTATAGCTTCTAGCTTTGGCCAACTTGATGTCATTGTTTTCACTAACTGAAATACTATTTACCGCACCCATTTTCATTTTACCGCACCCAAAAATGACTAGTTTACCCTTACTAACA
>BKCP01001669.1:981930-1011975 GCA_008636005.1 Striga asiatica
TGCGAGCGTGATCTTGTCGCCATCATCCTCCCTCAGTTGAGGAGGATTCGCCCTCGAATCTGAACCGATCTCGTCGTTCTCGGAATTGTCGCCTCCCTAAGGAACTAGGTGCTTAACGTTGAACACATAAGACGTACGAATGTGAGACGGTAGACGGAGACAATACGCATTCGGATAAATCTTCTCAATGATCTCAGCGGGGCCAATATTATGAGCAGAAAACTTGTTATAGTCATGAGCTGAGAAATGGTCCTTAGTCAACACATCCCAGACGAAGTCACCCACTTCAAACTCAACATGTCAACAACGAGCATTGATAGGTCGAAAAATGTGCACGTTTTATATATTTAATAGTGTATTTTTATACACTTATTCTATTCGCACGTTTATATTTTTCGACTTATTTATTATTTAGATGGATTTATTTGCTTTGAATATTTTATATTTATTTTCAGCACGATTGAGTATTTTGTGAACGAGAGCCTTGGACGGGATTTCACACGAGCCCAAGTTTAGGCCCAACAAGGATTTATCACTCAAAAGGAAGTTGGGCCAATTGACCAACAATTATTTCATTAGAATTTGATTCACGGGAAGTTGATTGGTGGAATTTAATTTGATGGGCTTGCTAATCTACATGCATTGTAAGCATTTGAGGCTGGAGCACTAACACGAATGCATTTGGGAGAATTATTTGGGAGTCCTATTGCAACTAGGATTATTGTTACTTGGGGAAGGAATTATTTACGTGAGGAGAGGCGTGAACATTATATTTTTTTTGACGAGGACCACACGCAAAAGCCGAAGGGGCGATCCGAGAAGAAAAGAAACAGAGCACGGAGAAGACGTCACTTGAAGAAAGAAGGCTACACGCGCGGAGGGAAGCCGCACCCGCACATAAGGGGAGAATATTATTTTTTTCTCTTTTATCTTTGATTTATTTCATTATTAGTATGTTGGGCTAGTATTTTTATCCAGTTTGAGGGAATGTTTGAACCCTAATTCCGATTTGTCTATGAATTGGATGATCTTTATTTATCGTTAATTAATCGAGACTCCGTATTTATTTTTGTTGATGAGTTGATTCATGTTATCTATATTTAATGTTTATAAATTATGGTGTTTGATTTAGTCTGGCCAACTACGTCGAATGTTCGTGGTTTAATTGCTAGATTCGAGGCTTTAATCCGTAATTGTTATTGTCTCGTTTCGTTAGTAGTAAACTAGGGGTCGTGCATCTCTAGGGTAACGTGAACATAAGTTAAATGGTCCGAGCTTGTGCGTCCATTGCTTAGACTGACCTATTTTCCTAGAAATTAATGCTGCTAGTGCACTAAATCTAGAGAGCTTATTCTAGGTTGTCCACTAGTTAGGTTTAGTCGAAGAGCTTATTTCGATTAAATATTCTGTAAGGGAGAATTCGGTTAACAGAGCTTGTTGTTAGCTAGGGTTGGTAATTCGTTAGCAATTTAGAAAAAGCGTCGAAATTAATTAACGGTAGATTTAGATTGGGTGATAACTGAACCGAAAACTGGACTTCTCTTATTTTATTAGATTTTTATTTTATTTTATTATTTTTATTTTTATTTTTATAAAACCAATCCCCCCATATTTATTTGCTTTCTTAGTTTAGTTCAATTAATACGAGATTGTCACAATTTAATTCCTGCTCCTCGTGGGATCGACCCTTACTCGCCACTACTACTAGTTAGTAGAGGTTTGTTAAGGAAAAATTATAAATTTAAATTTGCCGCGTTGCGACGCGCGGTCAAGCATCCGCACGAAGTTTGTAAGCAGTTGTGACTTCCTCTAGACGAGCACAGGTGGCATCATGCGTGTGACGCAAGTCTGCCATGAAATCCTTAGCATGACGATCAGACATCTCGATGGATGGCAAGGACAACAGATCGGCCGAACCACGAGGCAGAATCGCATACACCAACTGGAACGCAGAGAAACCCGTCACCCTACTAATGGTCGAGTTGTGTGCGAACTCAGCCTGGCTAAGCAGAGCATCCCAGCTACGCAAGTTCTCGCCCACTAAGCAACGTAATAAAATCTCGAGAGAACGGTTGACGACCTCAGTCTGACCATCAGTCTGTGGATGGTAAGTGCTACTATAATCCAGGCTGGTATTGGCGAGAGGTCACAGGATCCGCCAAAAGTAGCTAAGAAATCGAGTGTCGCGGTTGGAAATAATAGAAGATGGAAGGCCATGCAGACGATACACCTCTCGAAAAAACAACTGAGTGACATGCACGACAGCGGATGTCCGCTTTCAGAGGATAAAGTGCACCATATTTGAAAAGCGGCCGATAACAACGAAGATAGAATCATGGCCCGCTGCGTCCGAGGCAAGCCCAAAACAAAATCCATAGTAATCGCACTCCATGATCGCGTAAAAATCGACAATGGCCGATAAAGACCGACGTTCGTCGCCACCCCCTTGAACACGTGGCAAACCCTGCGACGCTCAACAAACATAGACACATCACGTCACAAAGAGGGCCAGAAATATGAACGCTGAACTAGCTCAATGAAACGGTCGTCACCCACGTGACAAGCACCATGTAAACCCGCCATCAGCTGTAAGCGAAGACCGCAATCCAGAAGACATAGGCGCACGCCCTGGAAAAGAAATCCATCGGCCAACAAATAATCCTCAAAAGGGCCAGAGGACAAACGACTAATAATGGGGCCGAAAAAGGAGTCCGTCGCATAGTAGCCGAAGTAAATCGAGCCCACCACTGAAATCTACAGTGTTCTAAAAGTCGCTAGGCGGTCGACCAACGCCTAGCGCCTAGTCGGGGCCCAAAAATCAATATTAAATACCTTATTTTTTATTTATTTTAACTACCTACAAAATAAAATTATCTCAACATATAATAAATTCACACACCAAAGTTCAAATAATAATATTAATATATATTAAAGAAAACATGAGAACAAAATAATGTAATTAGTATTTAAAAAAATAAAAAATTGCCGCCGAGCCCGCCTAGGAGCGCCTAGGTCCGCCGAGCCCGCCTAGACGCCTGGCCGCCGAGCCCGCCAAGGGCGCCTAGGAGCGCCTAGGGCCGCCTAGGCCCGCCTAGGCGCCGCCTAGCCGCCTGGCCGATTTTTTCTGCCGATTTGTACAAATCGGATGCGCCCGGGCACCGCCTAGGCCGATTTTTAGAATAGTGCTCACGAGTAAGACTCTTCATAATTAGATCTTAGTAATGATTGATCATGAGAAAGAGAAGATAAAGATTACCCACACGCAAAAACCATGGTTCGAATATGAGTTGATTAAAATCTATCATTATATAAAAAGAATAATATTTTTATAAATTTAGAAACTTTTTCCCGCCAAAATCATTAAATATATCTTAGATATAGTAATTATTGGACAAATCCGAATAGGCAAAAAAAAATCGGCTCATTAATTGTGTAAAGATTTGTTACTCTTTTTCCTGTTTCTTAGTTTATCAAAACCGTTGTTTGACAATAAATATTTGTTTTTCTTTTTCCTATTTTTAGTATAAATCTACACGAGCTTATCTCTTTTGTTACCAAATCTCATTGCCTGACAATAAATATTTGTTTTTTTTCTTCCTATTTTTAGTATAAATCTACACGAGCTTATCTCTTCTGTTACAAAATCTCATTGCACGTCTCACGTGTTTAAAATATCTCATCCATTATCTATACAGATTTGAAAAAATAAAATAAAATAAAAATTGATTCATAATTACTACTAGAAATCCATTATCTTTAAAAAGAAAAAATAAAATAAAATAGAAACCATTTCATAATTACTACTAGAAATCCATTATCTACTTTAAGAAGGTAATTTTCATCGGTCTAATTACTAATATTTTTACAAATATTATAAACTAACCCTACAAAAAGTATAATAATAATTTTGAAATGGTGTGTAATCAAATTTTTTTATATTCTCTTATACAAAATAATTTTACATTGTTTGACCCTGAATCTTTAATTTATAATTATTAAATATCATTTATCCTTCTCTTTTATTTATAATTATTTTTTTCTTCCTCTTTTTAAATATGATCAATAGTAGTTTCACTTCCGCCATTAAGTGACTCAAACTCGAGGTCTATTTATAATATTGTTAATTTAATATTGATCTCGTGCATCGCACGGGTACACATTAGTAAGAGAAATAAAGTAATAACCTTTGGAATAGAAGCAAATAAAGAAGGTATATGAACTCAAAACTCAGAATCAAGGTGAGGAAAAGTGGGGATCGAGAACATACAACAAGGCAACCAACTGAAAGAAGAGAAATAAAATCAATCAACCTGCTAACCTTATACTACAATAAGTTGATATGATCAGTATAAAAAATACTTTTACATCGGGTAAAAGACTCGTTTTACATCGGTGGTTATGAACCGATGTAACAAGACGTGATTTTTACATCGATTGTAATAAAACACATGTAAAGTTGTGAAATATAGGATGTGAACAGCTAGAAAATCAATTATGGGAAGAGGTTTAACAACACGGTTATCCAAGAACCGATATAAGAAGTAAACTTTGTTAGGTCGGTTATTCACAAAATGATGTTACAAGTTACGTTTCTACATCAAGTTTTAGATAACCAACATACGAGGTACATTTATTACATCGTTTTATTATAACAAAAGATATTGAGAGGTCAAAATAATTAAAACTATGTACTAAGTGTAGGTGCTGGTTGCAAATTGGACTTGGGGCAACTTTAGATGGTTTGGGACAGTATAGGATTTGGGCTTTGAGCCTAATCTCTATAATCTTTATGTTGTAAGTTTATTTGCATATATTTGGCCCAAAATTAAAACTCCAATAGTATATGGACTATTAAAGCTTCATTCCAACAAGTTGGATCTCTCTCCCTATACATTGTACTTGGACAGTGTAATTTACACATGACCGTTTCAAGAGTTATCATGTGTTTTAAGGTAGTATAACACCTTATAACTGTTTGATAGTTGCTCGCGGTAGTCTTTATTACTAAAGCCATGAGGAACCCTAGCTCCCATGTTGGGCAGAAGTCTTGCCTATATATAGGAACCAAGACCTGTAGTAGAAAAATATGAAAATCATACACCATTTACATTTCTACAATTTTTAAAGCCTCAGGTATTATAATTATAAATATATTTTTGCTCATGTTTTGTTCTGTTCAAGTTTGCCGGAGCTTAAAAATCTGGAAAAGATATTTGTCGTACCTAAAGAAAAAACAACTATCGCTAATTCTCTTACATCATTTTTTTTCGAAATGATAGATGTTATAAATATTTATATAACAACCACACAACCGAATATAATAGCCACACGACCGAATAAAGCAACTATCAATTGAATCTAGTTAGGAGAACTACACCGACGGTAGCCTAGAACCAACCGAAAAAATGACACAAACACAAGAAACTTCCAAAAGGAGACAAGGAAACAAAAGCTCCCACAAGTGGAGAATAGACTGGACGCATTCCCAACGGGAGCGAAAGAAATGAACACAACAAAAACACTAAAACAAAAGAAAAAACTAAACAACCCTTCCCGCAGTAGGCGAACCACACCAAGATAAACAATGGCAACACCAACGGACATCCACCCAACATACAGAGCCCCGACCCAGAATAAGAATCAGAAACGGCAGAGCTACGCCTAACTGGGACTGACACCGACGGAACCAACTCGAAACCCTCACCCGGAGACTCACACCATAAAACCACCCAAACCAACACTAATGACACAGGCCCAGACCCCGGACCACGGCCCAAGTTTGTCAGTTGTCCCCTCCGTCCAACACCAGAAACAGACAGGACACGGTAGAAAAGAGCTGGAATCTTTACTCTGGTTTCTACCAGGTGAAAATCGAAGCCGCGACCGACGCCCGAAGAAAAATCCACAGGTCCGCCTCTGCAAAGACACTGAGAAGTCGGCCACTCGCCTCGCCATCATAATGACCAGAACCACGGCCTGAGACGAGCTTCAATCCGTCTGAACTGTCGCGTGTACCTTCAAGAACTCAATGTCGGAGGAGTTTCTGGCGATGGGCCTCTGATGCCTAAGTCAGTCTTAGGAAGAAGATGATGGTGCTCTGTGAATAAGAGCAGTATATAATGTATATAGAATGTAAAGATATGGTTTGGTAATACCTCAGCCCCTTTTATAGGGAAATATATACCCGAAATATCCTACCCGACAGCCCAGATTTAGTGTTTATCCATATTCTAATCATCTCTTAGTCACCTCTTAGTCACCTTAAAATTCATTCTTATCCTTAAGATTCCTTCTTATTCTTTCTGCTCATTCGAACTTAGGTCGTGATTCTTTTTTAGGATATCCACTCCGCAGTCCACATTGAGTTGTAGTATTTTTTAGGTCACATCTCAAAACAAGTTCCAATTGAATATTTTATTTAAAATTCCACTGGAATATATTTTTATTAGAATTTCAACACTTTCTTGTAGTAATGTTAGCAAAATGGTTAGGCTGCAATAATTTTTCAATAGATGTGTATTCTTTGAAACTGAAGTGTCATACTCTAAAAACAATATAAACAAAAGTATAAATAAATATATATTTTTTTGAAAAAGAATATGATTGAGTTGATATGCCTAATAACTATATTGCCTCACGCACACAAAATTGTGATATAAAAATCTTAACATTGCTCTTGATATCATGACAAAGTAAGAGAAAAGAACACGATAGTGAAATCGGTCATCTGATCTGATGCCGAGAGAGGTCAGCCGTGTATATATATACTAAAGATTAGGGTTTACAAATATAACTTACCGAGTGAGTAATTAAGGTTTAAAAGAGTAAATACATAAATGCATAAGATATAATATTTCAATTTTTGGATTTCGATCGAGGCAAGGTGATGTGGAGGGTGGCGCGATCTGTGGCGTCGGGCTTCCGCCAGTGCCGGCGGCGGGCGATGTCGACCGCGATTCCCGGACCTTGCATCGTGCACAAGCGCGGCACGGATATTCTCAACGATCCTTGGTTAAACAAGGTTGATCTTGTTTTATCAGTCCTCTTTTTAATGGTAGTTTTGCTGTTTGAAGCTCGATTGTGTTGTATTCGAGATTGCTGAGATTCTGATATTGCTATTGCACTTTGGGCTTGGGTCTTGTGCGGCGTGTAATGATTTTTGAGATCTGCTTAAGTGTTTCTAGCTTTTTTCTTTTNCTATCGTCTTCATCATGTTAAATCACTACAGTTTCAATTTTATTGAATGAGATGTAACTATATTTATTTAGCTTGAAATCCATAGAGCTGTGGATATAAGGATATGTACTTTGAGGTTGTTGGAAGTTGCTGTCTCTTGTTGGGTGGCTAAAAGCAGTGTGGGTTTCTATTGAGAGAAACAAACTTACTAGTTGTTTTTACTCTTGCATCAGTAGATACACACATAAAGCCACTGATGGATATGTAAACTGAAAGTATTGAGCTTCACAGAACCTATGTTAGTTGAACTATCGTTTGTAGTTTTTCATCTTTCTTTTATTCATGCCTATACCAACCTGATGATTGTTTTTCCTAGCATTAGGCAGCCAAATGAAGATGTAGAATCAAATTTGAAAATCTTTTTACATCTTATGCCTTGATGAATCAATCATATACTCACTGAAATTCCTAAACAACAGGATACAAGCTTCACTTTGGCAGAGAGAGATCGTCTGGGATTACGCGGTCTGCTTCCACCATGAGTGATATCATTTGAGCAGCAATATGCTCATTTCAGTGAGTTTACTAGCTCCTCTGCTACATTGAATTGGCTAGAACTAAATTTCATAAATAAGTTATGATAATTATTCTACTGCCTGTGTGTTGTTAGTGGAATCATATAGGTCCATGGAAATGAATACTCAAGGGCAACAGAATGAAGTTGTATCCCTTTCGAAATGGAGAATTTTGAATAGACTCCATGACAGGAATGAGACATTATATTATCGAGTAAGTGTTTGACCCATGGGCCATGGATGGTACAAAAGATTGCTGTCATGATTGTATAAGTTGAAGGTGTCCTTTATTTTATATTGCAGGTCTTGATTGATAACATCAAGAACTTTACCCCCATAATATACACTCCAACAGTTGGATTGGTGTGCCAAAATTACTCAGGTTTGTTTAGACGTTTGCGTGGCATGTATTTCAGTGCCAAAGATAAAGGGGAGATGATGTCTATGATCTACACCTGGCCCGCTCAGCAGGTATTATTATCCTTAGATGCTGGCTTCATTGTTTAAAACGATACAATCAGTAATTTTTGCCACTTTATCATATATTTTCTTCCTTAGCAGTTTCTAGTTCTAGTTTTTCAATCCAGAAAATTGGGAGCAATCATCTTTGGGACGTAGAAGCCTGCAAATATAAATGCAATGTGACATGTTAGATAATATCATAAGTTTGTTATGTGGCTATGATTTTATGATTTGACTTGCAATTTTGACATCTCATTTAATAATAATTGTGTTGGTTTTCCTTTTCTTCTTTTGTCCTTTTTTTTCTGGTAAATTATTTTTTCTTCTACTATGAACTTGAAATTCTTTGTTGAACTGTTCCTCTTGCAGGTTGATATGATTGTGCTCACAGATGGGAGTCGCATTCTTGGTCTGGGTGACCTTGGAGTTCAGGGAATAGGTGTTCCTATTGCTAAACTTGACATGTATGTTGCTGCTGCTGGCATCAACCCACAAAAGGTATGTCAATTCTCATCTCTGTTCTGTCTTCATTGATGACAAGCAGGTTCGTTAACCGTGCCGGCACATATGATGTAAATATATTCATATACACATGATTTAAGTTTCCATTTAGAAGTTATAAAATGAAAATGATGTTATATGAAGATAGATATGGTGCCATTATATTACTTAATAAATTTCTAAGACCTGGGTTTACTTATTCATATATCCAGGTACTGCCAATTATGCTTGATGTTGGTACCAACAACCAAAAGTTACTTCAAGACCGTCTTTGTGAGTAAAATTTCTCAACGTGTTCACGTGTGATCTTGCTTAAATATCCTTCTGTTTGTCTTTGCCTTTCCAGATGCTTATGTTTATTACTTGAAGTTCTGCCTCTTTATTTTTGTTCTTGTTTTACTTTTCAATCTTAACAAGCATATTGCTGCAAGAAGTAATTAACTCTCTTTAATGTTTCCCTTGGTAATTACTAGTACGGATGGACAGTTTTACGGCTATTTATCTTGCTTTATTATTATATTCGTGAATAAAGAAATTAAATAAATATAATATACAAAATCCTTGTATATTATAAAAACCTCTTGTAGACAACATTTTTTGCCTTGTAGGCACATCATTCTCCCTGCAAACTAATATTTTCAATCCCTTTCGATTAGAGACACAAGAAAACAGCTACATACAACTGACTGTGATTGAACTCCGACTTCTTCAAGAACATGTTGACAACATGTGATAAAGACTGACCCTGACTCTTGAATCGTCATGGCATAAGAGCCATTAGAGGAAACTGCCTCAGCTAAAATTTAAAATGTACTCTAACGTGTCAAAAGTTGTTAGAGTCATCCGAGGTATCAACACTTTATCTCCTACATTAGATCTAGTGAATACCTTACATTCAATCACATGCGTTGAGAGCTTTGTAACAACCTATCTCGTACCATTGCACAATCCCATAGAATGGTCAATGTTCCGCAACAACATAACTATAGTTCCTATCTTAAGATTCAACTCATGATCCGCCACTCCAAAACATCTTATAGTATTTAAAAGCTCGGGGGTGTGGAGATCGGACAAAAAATTATTATTGGAATCATATTTACACGTACTATCAGAGCTCAAGTATGTTTGACAATCAGTCACGTTCAAAGACGTCGCTCATTGATAGACTCACCACCTCCAATGTTGGGGTTAGTATAACCCTATCTTTCAAATAAATGGTATCATCGATTGCATCTTTAAACATTGAATATATGCTCTCAACAATTGCAGCGAGTGATAGTATCATCAGTGGACTCCAACAATATATCATCAAGTATGTCTATCAAGGTGCATCCATCATTGGATCTAGTTCCATCTCCTATGCTTGCTATCCAACTAGCAAAAACAATCATCTATTTGCGTTCATCCGAATCACCAATGCTCTGAAGGTGCATATTTGTTGTAAGCCTCACAGTACGGTTAGCCCATATGTCAGAAGATATCCTGACGACTCTTGAATAACCGGGAGGGTTTGTCGGAAGTCCTCATCATGAAATAGGATTTTCAAGAAATTCTTATATTTAGTCTGAAATTTGTGTTCAATTATTTGAATTGTACGCAACTTCGTGGGTAGCTTCTTAGTTCTAGTGACATCCTTGAACAAATCGAATTTGGACATCATGTTAAATTAGTATAAATCATGTATTGGTGTAACAAAAAAGTAAATTAAAAGCAGGATGAGTAGACAACATCGATCTACACTAACAAAATATATTTTATATCAATTTCATAAATATTTGATATGAAAATATTTTAACAAAGGTAATAAATTACCTATGATTCATGTCAATTTTTAAACGTGTGCAAATAACACTTATTAACAAAATAATAAAGATTTACTTTATGTATTTCACACTTTTTTTAGTTAATCTCATGCTATTATATTTTTTCAATATTTGTTTATTTATATATTGCAAATTAATCAATTGGTGATTTGCAATGTAGTTATGTAATATTTGATTTTGAGATTTTGGCAGTTATACTTTGGTATTTGCTAATCAATTAATATTTTTTTATATCAGATATATCGAATCAAATCGACAATATCGATTTTTTTTTTATATAGAACTTGCGTATGTTTTGGTTGTTTCATCAATTTTGGCACAAATTAAGAAAGTTTTTTGTTAAAAATGATTAATACGATATAGAATGCCATTTTTATAAGAGTTCATTGGAATTTTGACTTCCACTCCATCATATATACCAAAAAATATCGGTCATATTATTTTTAATATTTCTTATACAAAAAATCGAATCCCAAGCTTACCCAAAAATAAAAAGGAGACACACATTTATTCTAAAATAATTGGTTATATTAATGTTTAGATTTTTTATACCAAAAAAATCGACACTCTTTGTCATGCTAAAAAATAAAATTGAAGTTCACACAAAAAATTATTTGAAATGTCGTAACAAAAATGAATTATCGAGACTAGTGATTATACAAATAAAAAATTGACTAGAGCATTTTCTATGAAAAAATATCGAAACACGCACATCAATTAGATATCAAAAAATAAATTAAAATGACCATCAAATACCAAAAATAAATTCATCACTTTAGACCATATATTGAATATATTGATTGATTTATTTACCATAGAAACAATAATCAAATACCAAAAATAAAATTGGCCACTTTATACCTGATTTATTTCCAAGTATAGTAAATAGAATTTATTTTGGTGGAAACAGTAACTATTTTAAAAATAATCAAACGTTTATATATATATATATAGGGATTGGTTCCAATGCATCCGCTTATTTAAAGTGAGGACGTGAGACTCATTCCTAGCCACAAGATTTAGATCTTTATTAAATAATAATTTTTTATTTTTATTATTTAATTCTTTATTTTTAATTATTTAAATATTATTATGACCATTGACCGTTGACTCCAGCGTTGGCTGTTGACTTCCGGCGAAAATCGTTGACTTTCGGCGTTGACCGTTGATCGTTTGTCTTTTGTTGTTATGTTATTTCTTTTTTGCTGCTAGGTTAGTTGTCTTTTGTTGCTAGGTTATTTCTTTCTTGCTGCTAAGTTAGTTGTCTTTTGTTGCTAGGTTAGTTATCTTTAGCTGCTAGGTTAGTTGTGTTTTGTTGCTAGGTTAGTTATTTGTAGCTGCTAGGTTAGTTGAGTTTTGTTGCTAGGTTAGTTGTCTTAAGTTGCTAGATTTTTTTTTCTTGCTGCTAGGTTAGTTGTCTTTTGTTGCTATTTTTTTTTTTTTAAACAACGCCCCGGAAGGGCAGGGGATCCCCAGCCTGTGCATAGATCAAGACCCAAAATGGGGCCCAAAATATCAACATAGAACAGTCTACAAAGTCTCACAAACAAAACAAAAAACAAAAACGAAAAAACAATACAAAGTCTGGGCTAACAAGCGCCCGGAATAAAAAGTCTAATCTAATGAAAGCAGTAAATCTAATCTACTGAAAGCGGAACGATGGATATCCAAGTTGGTCCATCCGTACAAGCGTGTGAAATGGAAGAAAACCAAATGCTCTCACCTCTCTCTAACTTTCTCTCTCTAGGTTTTCCATTCCCCACTTTCACCCCAACCCACCACCTCTCTTCCCCCCCGGCCACTACCCCTGACTAGTGCCCCGACCACTACCCCTGACTAGTCGTCCCCACCGCGGCGGCCTCCCCGCATTTTCTCCTTCTTTCCCATTTTCATTCTTCGTATTTTATTTTCCCCAATCTCAGTTATGGACCCATCTCACCTCACTTTATCGGTTATTTCATCACCTCTCCCCCAATCTTCAGCCAGCCTCTCGCTGGAGGTCCTCAACCTTTTGTCACTACCAGAAGTCCAACAAATGCTCTCGGATTTTTTGCGCAGAAACCACCGGTTGGAAGAAGGGGAAATCCCACCTTCTGCGACCGAGTTTCCCGTCACTTGCCAAGCTGTTGTCAACACCCGAGATCCGGTTGGAAGCCAAGGTCCGGTTATCCTTGGGTCCTCTGCGCCGGACTCACAGCATAAAGGTCAAGGATTAATCGCGGAAATTTTGGAAAAGACGCCTCAGTCTATCGATCACTCCTCAGTGACGATGGAAAATCTTGTACCGCGCTCGCCTTCAGTTCTTCTCCATCACTGCAGCTCATTCCTTTGGAGAAGACGACCTCCGCCGTCACCCTCCCAGAGTTGACTGGTTAACCTCCTTCATCCACGCCTCAGCCTTTATGCCAAATGGTAGGGTTTGGGCAATTGAGTGGAAACGTGGCTAACTCTCAGCCATTTGGCCATAAAACCTCTTCCCTCTCTGAGACCATCTCGCACATTGGGACCATCCCTCAACCTTGCAATTTTCCTTCCCAACCCCATAATTTCAGGCCCGTCCAACACACAACACATCTTAATCCTCAATCTATCATCAATCAGCCCCCTAAACCCACCCATTTCCAGCCCAACAACAAACAATCTCAGCCCAATGCTAACCGAGGCCATCAACCCAACTCCTTTCAACCTCGTCAGCCCAACCCCCAGCTAGCCCCGACTCAACCTTCCTCTCAGCCCGTCGTCTGCCAAGCTGTCGCCAATAGCCAATCGGCAGGTGAAGTCCATCCTCCACACGCCGGCGCCGGCAGGGCCACCGGAAAGTCGCAGCTGGCCGGCGCTCCATCCGGCCCTGCTCCGAAATCGGACTCTATGGCTGGAATTCTCGGACCCCGTCCAACTTCACCTTCTCCGACCGAACAACCCGCCGGAATTGCCACCACTGCTGCTGGAGACCCTGAACCGGATGTCTTATGTGTGCGTGAAGACGGTGTAGTTATTGCGGGCCCAATCCCGTCGACCGCACCCCTTTTTTCCGAACCTTCCCCAAACGGGACTCCGCCGACGGACACCTCAACGGCCAACCCCACTGCAGTCGGGTCCCTTCCGGCCACATTCAATGGGCCGCTTTCTTTCCGAGAGTCTATTACGGGGAGGAGAGAAGGCGGCACGGGCGCCCCGTGTCCGACGGCCAAGGACTTCACCTTTGATGGGGGATATGAATATGCCTGTGGGACCATTATCAGATCGGAGGGACACAAAGGTCAAGGCCCGATTCACTCAAGCCGAAGCTGATGCCACTGCCGGTGTGTGGATGCCCAGCTAGGGTGTTCAAGTATACTTCTGGGTTCAACCCGAAGACGGAGACCCCCGTTGTCCCCGTGTGGTGCCGTCTTCCCGGCCTCCCACCCCACCTTTAAGACCGTGATTCCATCACTACGCTTGCTAAGTGTATTGGTCAGCCGATTTGCATTGATGCCCCGACGGTCCTCCAGTCGAGGGCTAACGTGGCGCGGTTTTGTGTAAAGATCGACCTCAGGGTCGAACCCATCCATGAGATTAAGATTGAGCAAGGCTCGGAGACCTTTGCTCAGCGGGTGATCTTTGAGAAGATCCCCGCGTTCTGCACCTTGTGCAGTCATGTGGGGCATATAGCGGCTGATTGCTACACTAGTGGCAATAAGCTACAGCCCACACTTCCGCAGCGTCACCGGGCGACTCAGCCGGGGCCCTCTACCGCCCAGAGGGACCCGAAGGGTAAAGGCAAAAGCCCTTTCCATGCGCTCGAGACCCCGAAGGGGGCTAAGGATAAGGACAAGGCTGTGATCGACACCACTGCCCAAACTAGGAAGGATGCTCATCCTAACCAGCCTAACCAGTTGGCTATAATAGGGCCCAAGCCCAAGTCCACGGGCTTTCTTCCTAGATAGACCTTCCAGTCGGCCTTCAAGGCCAACCACTCGTACTTTGTTATTCTCTTCCCTGAGGCAGATGATGAGGCTGTGTCTTCCACCAGTGGCTCACCTAGGATTACGGACCTTACGCTTCTAGACGACGACGACCTCTTTGTAGACAATATGGACCAGTCGGACGCCTCGACCAATGGTGAGTCCATCCATTTGTCTGATGACAGCGCCTGCGACGTTGTTCTTTTGACTGTGCATGCATCTAGCCTGGACCGTTCTCTGGATTTGAGGGCTGCTGCCGTCACCGCTCCCCGGAAAGGGGATGAGTCGACTCATCTTCCCTCTGCTGAGATTGGGAGCTCGGCTGAGCATATAGCCAGCCCCCATCCACCCTCTGTCGGCGAGCACCTGAGTGCTCCGCCTGCTGGATCCTCTCTTCTCCCCATCCCTGAGCAGGCATGCGGTCTTTACCGCGTCCAGCATGACGTTTCGTGCGAGAGCTTCGCCTCTAGTGCTTTCGTTCACTATGACAGACAGGAGACAGCCCCGAAGATGAGGCAGCTCGCTAGTGCCGTTCTAGGTCAGACTGTCCAGCCAGACGACACGCAGGCCACGAGCACCTACCGAGACCGACAGTCCACGAGGACCAGAGCCAGGTGCTCGTGGCCTGTGTGTCGTCTGGTTGGGCAGTCTGACCTACAGCGGCACTAGCGGGTTGCCCCATCTCCGGGGCTGTCTCTTGTCTGTCATAGTGAACGAAGGCACTAGAGGCGAAACTCTCGCACGAGACGTCGTGCTGGGCGCGGTTAAGACCGCATGCCTGCTCGGGGATGGGTGAAAGAGAGGATCCAGCAGGCGGAGCACTCAGGTGCTCGCCGCCAGAGGGAGGCGACTATATGCTCAGTTGAACTCCCAATCTCAGCAGAGAGAAGATGGGCCGACTCATCCCCTTTCAGGGGAGCGGTGACGACGGTGGCCCTCAAATCCAGAGAGCAGTCCGGGCTAGATGCATGCACAGTCAAAGGACCAGCATCGCGCGCACTGTCATCAGATAAGTGGATGGACTCGTCCCTGGACGAGGCGTCCGGCTGGTCCATATCGTCTACAAGGAGGTCGTTGTTATCAAGAAGCGTAAGGTCCGTAATCCTAGGTGGGCCACTGGTGGAAGGCACAACCTCTTTCTCTGCCTCTGGGAAGAGAATAGCAAAGTACGAGTGGTTGGCCTTGAAGGCCGACTGTAAGGTCTGTCTGGGAAGAAAGCCCGTGGACTTGGGCTTGAGTCCTACTATGGCCAACTGGTTAGGATGAGCATCCTTCCCAGTTTGGGAAGTGGCGTCGATCACAGCCTTGCCCTTATCCTTAGACCCCTTCGAGGTCTCGGGCGCACGAAGAGCGCTTTTGCCCTTTCCCTTCGGGTCCCTCCGGGCGCTGGAGGGCCCTGGCTGAGTCGCACGGTGGCGCTGCGGAAGTGTTGGTCGTGGCTTATTGCCACTAGTGTAGCAATCAGCCGCAATATGTCCCACATGACTGCACAAAGTGCAGAACACGGGGATCTTCTCATAGATCACCTGCTGAGCAAAGGTCTCCGAGCCCTGCTCAATCTCGTTGACGGGCTTGACTCTGTGGTCTATCTCTACACAAAATCGCGCCACATTAGCCCTCGACTGAAGAGCCATCGGGGCGTCAATGCGAATCGGCTGTCCTATGCACTTAGCAAGGTAGTGATGGAATCATGGTCGTAAAGGTGGGGTGGGAGGCCGGGAAGACGGCACCACACGGGGACAATAGGCGTCTTCGGGTTAAACCCGAAAGTGTACTTGAACACCCTAGCTGGGCATCCACACACGTGAATCGAGGTCTTAAGCCAAACCTCGTTATAGTCCTCGGGGAGATGGAAAGAGATTAGGAGGTGGTTGAAATTATACCACTTAGACGAAACTCTACCCTTAAAACTCAGATTACCTAATCCAGCAGATATATCTCGGGGGCAGGGATAACATAAGTAAACTTAAAAACGAGGGTGTTAGCTAACTTACCGACAAGGGCGTCAGTTTCGGTCTGAGTGAATTGGGCCTTCACCTTGTTTCCCTCCGAGCGGATGATGGTCCCGCAAGTATGCTCGTAGTTCCCGTCAAAGTTGAGGAAGCCAGGAAGCCCACGTGTCTAAGGTTTGTGCTCTATGAGAAAAAACTCAGGAGCTCAAAAAAACTGTCTGTGGTGGGTAGGGATATATGGGTCCAAGTGGCAAAGTACTCCCACACTCTCCTCACTATCTAGAAAAAGGTGGATAAAGGTCTCGGTCTCATGGCGTCCAGTCTGAGAACAACACACACACCGAGAGGGGAAGGAGATCCCTCTCGCGTGTAACACAGTATCCACGGGTATCCGGCGCAAAAGAAGGCTCCAAAGGAACACAGAAATGGTAGGGGTGAAAAGATCGCTCCAGATGGCTCCGAAGAGGAGATTAGGCCGATCTCTCAGCCTGATCTGCTCCCAAGCCGAGGTAGTAGAAAACACACCCGATGATGTAAGTCTCCACCTTATGCCATTTGAACCGTCCCCCGAGATGGGTATCTGCTGGATTTGATCTAGTAAATGCTCGCTAAAACTCGCACCAGAGCCTAACTCCCTATCAAGCTTCCCCCTATCCCACGACCCCCGTCCAAAGGTCACTCACAAGCAGGTAGGGGGAATGTGTCACCTGCCTATCCCTAGACAACGGCTTATCACCTAACCACCACTCATTCCAGAAACTAACCTCGCCCTCACCCAAAACCCAGAAGATGTGATCCTGGGCGCGCCTACCGACCCTAGTGAGGCGCCGCCACTGTCTGCTATCATGATCAACCGCCTTCACCCATCAAGGGTGGTTGACATGTCTAGGGCAGTACTTGTCGCGAAGGTACTGAGCCCAAAACGACTTTCCCTCCCTGAAGCGCCACCACAACTTGTAGGAGAAAGCTGTAACAATATCTCTGAGGCGGCGGATGCCAAGGACACCCTTAGAGAAGGGGCGGGAGATAGAGTCCCAACTCACCCAGTGGGTATGTCTCCCCCTCTCGGAACCGTCCTCGTAACCCCAAAAATAACGAGTCATAATCTGGTCAATCTCGTCAAGAGTAGACCTAGAGGGGTCGAGGACCATAAGTAAATGAAGCGGTGCTCTTGATCAGGGCAAGCCGAACCACCGAATGAAAGATGTCTATGCGATCAACCAAAAATCTTGTCGATCATCCTCTGCCTGACGTCCGCAAAGAGCGCTCTCGTGAGGTTGCCCTTATATAAAGGGACACCAAGGTAGGTAATGGGAAGGTCGCCGCGCGCAACCAGAAATCCTGTCTTTTGTTGCTAGGGTATTTCTTTCTTACTGCTAGGTTAGTTGTCAACGGGTCAACGCCGGAAGTCAACGGTAACGCCGAAAGTCGACGATTTTCACCGAAAGTCAACTATTTTTGCCGGAAGTCAACGGTCAACGCCGGAGTCAACTAATAATTATTTTATTATTTAATTAATGTATATTTTAATTGATTTTGATCTAGACAAAATGAGTGGCTAAGATTGAGTCTCACGTACTCATTTTAAGGAGTGGTGTCATTGGATCCGTCCTATATATATATATATATATATATATATATATATATATATATATATATATATATATATATATATATATATATATATATATATATATATATATATATATATATATATATATATATATATATATATATATATATATATATATATATATATATATATATATATATATATATATATATATATATATATATATATATATATATATATATATATATATATATATATATATATATATATATATATATATATATATATATATATATATATATATATATATATATATATATATATATATATATATATATATATATATATATATATATATATATATATATATATATATATATATATATATATATATATATATATATATATTGGCTACTGATGTTATTGTAGTTTAATAGATTTAGGAGTCAGAAAACCAAGGCTGGAGGGAGAAGAATACTTGTCTGTTGTTGATGAACTCATGGAAGCTATTCATGCACGTTGGCCAAAGGCTATTGTGCAGGTCATTTGTTTAAATAATTTACTTTAATGATATTGTAGTCAAATACATTGTTAACAATATGCTGTTGGGACAATCTCAGTTTGAAGATTTTCAAATGAAGTGGGCCTTTGTGACTCTCGATCGGTACCGTAAAAAGTTTTGCATGTTCAATGATGACATACAGGTAAAATGATGTCAGACTCTGCTCTTTTGTTTACTTGGATGAATGATAAGTTTAAGAAGAGGTTTCTGAATGTGCGTCTCTGAACGAATGTTTTATATTTGTGACACATACATACATACAGGTAACAGCTGGTGTTGCATTGGCTGGACTACTTGGTACTGTTAGGGCACAGGGGAAGCCATTGGCTAATTTTGCAAACCAAAAGATAGTCGTGGTTGGGGCTGGAAGGTTGCTTGGTTGACTATTTGTTTCTCCTCTGAGAACTTTAGGAAACTTTTAATGGTTTGTGGGAAGCTTTGTACTATTTCCTTAACCCACGGTCTGTACTTGCAGTGCGGGACTTGGTGTTCTACAGGCTGTTTCAAGAATGAGTGGGTCAAATGCAGATCCTCACTTCTTCCTTCTTGACAAAGATGTATTTATTCGGAACCCCCAGCTATTAAACTATGTTATGTTATCTTTAGTGCAATTCTAAAATTGGCTTGAACAGTGTTGTATAGAGAAATAGTGAGAATGCATAATTTAAGGTCTCAATAATTCTTTAGCAATTTTCAGTTACTTTTTTGGTTTAAAAAACTTGAAAGTCTCGTGGTAATTGTGTCTTCTGCAATGGTAAACTAGAGGAAAACAGATTGCAGAAAAGAGAGGCTTTCTTTTTCTTTTTCTTCTTTTTTTTTTTCTTGTTTTTTGAGAGTTTGGGTGGTCCTTTAATTGAAACAAATCATAAAAATCCCAGGACAAAAATGGGCCAATACCATTTGTAGTAGGTCATAGAATTGCATAACTTTCCATGAAATTTCTTTGTCGACTGGTTTGTATATTGGCATATTAAACTTGATTATACTGGTCCACAGGGTCTTATCACGAAGGAGAGAAAATGAATTGATCCTGCAGCTTCTCCATTTGCTAAATCGCAAAGTGAGATTGGAGAACTCGGACTTAGAGAGGGATCCAGCCTCATAGAAGTGGTAAATCTTTTCTTCAACATATGTATGTTAACTAATTGACAGCTTGTCGATAATTCTATAGTGGTTTATGGATCAAGATAATTTTTGCTGAAAACGAGTCTCGATGCAGGTTAAGAAAGTCAAGCTGCATGTGCTTCTTGGTTTATCTGGAGTTGGCGGTGTCTTTAATGAAGAGGTTCTTTCCTCGGCACCCAGACTTTCTTCTGACCTGTTTTGTGGCCCTTGATTTATTTCGTTTTTATTTTATTTTCATTAACCATTGAAATGGCTTCACAATGTTCTTTTTAACATGATGGACTCAGAGCATTTTATTTTGGCCCCATTATCTTAGGTTAGGGACTTCGCAGATTTTTCCTTTCTGATAATTGAGTCCTACGACCAAGAAAGGCATAGTAAATCTCCTGTGTCTCTCACACACATGGCATGCTTCTATCATTTTATACATATAACTTATAAGCATTATCCACTCAGATACATTATATTTTATTTTACGAAATTCCTGAAATGTTTTTTACCTTCTAATATTTTAGGCATTTATTTTTCCTGAGATTTATTGTTAGGCATTAAATTTAATGTTTACGAAGTGTGATATACTGTATGTGTTCTTTGCACCATTCTCCAATATAATGGATCGTTTAAAATGAATAAATTCTTTGCTTACTTGGTGGACTCATGATCAGGTCCTAAAGACTATGCGAGATTCAGACTCCATTAAACCTGCTATTTTTGCCATGTCAAATCCTACAACAAATGGTTTGTTTTCTACCCTTTGCTACCACTATTATCTTCTCTCGCACTAGCTTTTGGGCATGACCTGAAATCGTTACATGCTTTGGTGGAACAGCCGAATGTACTGCTGCAGAGGCTTTCAAGCATGCCGGTGAAAATATTGTTTTTGTGAGTGGGAGCCATTTTGACAATGATGCTATTGGTATATGTCCGATATTTTCAGTTTATTTTATTTATTTATTTAGGCAAGCCCTAATTCGTTCCATTTATAACAGGGAATGGCAAAGTAGGTTATGTCAACCAAGCCAGTAGCATTTACCTCTTTCCAGGGTCTGTAGCAAATTCTGAAATTGCATTTGGATATTGCGAACACCCCACCTCTTGTAGATAAATTAATTGTATGAACTTGCTTTGCTCGTTCAGAATTGGCTTGGGAAGTCTTCTCGCTGGTGCTCGCATTATTACAGATGAAATGCTGCAAGCAGCTGCCAAGTGGTACGCATTAGCCACTTTCCTTTCTATAATTAAGCAAAAAATTAAGTTAACTGGTTTCTTTGGACACTTTTCATGTTATAACAAATTACACGTTACTGATGGTCAATCTTTTAAGGTATCATTAGCGACTTGACTTTTGACAAATTTGTTAAATAAAATGTGTTGTCTCTTCATATCATGAAAGTGCATTAAATCTAATGTACCCTTAACTTTCTTTAAATTTTTTGCTGGTTCCATTGCAGCCTTGCTTCGTATATGAGGGATGAAGAAATTCAAAGAGGTGTGCTCTATCCATCTATACACAGGTGAGACTTCTTTTACACGTGCATGATTGCTTGCTGATGAAGATCGTGTATCGGGACTCGATTTTGTGTAAGAACCCGCGCCAACGGCCATAGTTCGAACACGATAAAATGTGCAAACCTGCACTGACGGCCTTAGTCTACACATTATTAAGTGAAAAACCTGCACTATCGGCCTCTGTTTTCACGAAGACAGTACTCGGAAACGAGCCTTATTTTTAAACTTTATTTCATAAAACTTCCTTCTTACAGTAATGAGTACATAATGAGTACATGGACTTTTATAGCCTAAATCTAATCATTCAAATATTCAAATATAACTAACACATTGAAGCTAAAACATATTTAAAATTTAAACAAAGAAACTAACATCATTTATCCTAAATGCATTGTCCTTCCCGCATTTGTTCCGAGTCCGGTTCGCATCAATTGCTAACGACATATCTGTTTTGTAGTGTATCCATATAATAATCACCATAGTACAATTGTGTTGCTTATCTACTCACTGTATTCTTCATTTAATACCAACGATAGCCAAATTGGACGCATGTTTCGTTCTGTGCTACTTTGGCTCTTATCCTATTTCCTTTTAATGTATTTTCACAAATATATAGCTTAGTGTGGTACGATTTTTCCTAAACGAACTTTTATCTTTGTTTGGTCAGTATACGAGATATCACAGCAGAGGTTGGAGCCTGTGTTTTGAGGGCAGCAGTTGTAGAAGAAGTGGCTGATGGACACGGAGAAGTAGGCCCCAGAGAACTATCACACATGTCAAAGGTGATAGAATCATTTTTCTTCCCCCTTTAGCCGTAACAAAAAAATGTGATCCTTACATTGTTCTGGTGATTTGCAGGATGAAACCATTAGATATGTGAAAGAGAACATGTGGTATCCTGTTTACAGCCCTCTCGTTGAAGAAAAGTAACAAGCCGTGTGGGGGTCCACCATTTTAAAAAAATATATTTTGGAGACTTTTATTCTATTATTATTATTATTTTTTTTTTTTCCTGCAGAACATGTGTTGATTGTGTAGTCCATTGTATGCTCATTGAGAATTTGAGATACTAACGAATGAAAACTCGTACAGACAGAGCATTGTGGCTTATCAGAGCCGAGTGGATGGATGAAATTATCATTATTATTGTAGTGAACTATATTATTAGCTTGATGATCAGTAATTGCGGCATTTACTGTTTTCCAAATGATAAAAGTCGATGTGGTGAGATAGCTGAGTGAATGTAGGGATACCCCCAGTTGACCAAAAAAAAAAATTATAAAAGTGGAAGACTAATTCCAATTAACTAGTATAGAACCCGTGCGATGCACGGGGTGCACAATTTTAAGGTTATTTATCCAGGCTTATAATTATATACATGAATAAAGAAAAATGTACGGGATATATATAGTACGTGACCCGTGCAAAACACGAGATATATTTATTTGGAGAATATTATATTATAAGATGCAATATTCAATAAAAATTTATAATACGCAAGAAAATTGTACAATGTTCAATAAAAGATTTATAATATTCAAGTGGAGTCTTAAAGTCTCTTGTACATTAAGACTACTGACAAAATAATATTTTAATCAATGAGTTTCCTTTCCTTGTAGCCAAATTGTGAATGAGATTTGAGGAGTACAACAAATCGATATATAGCTGACTTGCTTATTTCATTGTAGTTTTTTTTCCTTTTTTTATTAATGAATTTAAAGATATTCTCAAATATAGCAAAAATTAATTTTTTTATTACAATTAGGAATTTTATTAAATATAAACTCTCAATCTATGGTGTTAATCAACGTTTAAGTCTAAAAAATTAGGAATTTTTACCTCTTTTAATCAACGTTTAAGTTTAAAAAACAATAGAGTTATTATAAGTTTTTTTTCTACATCTTTTAAAACATTAAATATGAGCATGTTAGGGCTACCTTGTAAAATAATTAATATATTATCTCACTAAAACATTTATACTAATAAAAATTTAATTTTAGCATATAAATTTATCCCCTGATATAAGAGAAAGTAACAGTTGTTCACCATATAATATTTAATTATTATTTTATTATATAATAAAAAAGAAATATTGTTAAATAGTGTAGTAGAATTTTTATAAAATTATATGATTTTTTTTTTAAATATGGATTTAATATTTTTTTTATGATTTGATAATATAAACAAATCTATACTTAACTTTGACAAATAAAACAAATAAATACTTTAGTAAGTATTTAATTTATATACTAAATAGGAATATATTTGGTATAGTCAAATACCAAATATAATCAAATAAGTCAAAGTGTACATTTTTATTTGGTATTTGATTTTTTTATTATTAAAATATTTTTATTATACATACCTTTTTAAAATAAAACAAATAAATAAATCAATTAAATAAATAAAATATTATAATACCAAAATAATAATGACATTTAGTGCAGTTGACTTTTCTGGATAATAAATGTAGTAAATAGAATCTCCTTTTATATAAGTATAGATTGTATAATACGGAAATAGTAATGCAATAAATGTTATTGACTTTTCTTTATACTAAATCTGGTAAATGGTATACCTTTTAATATAAGTATAGATTTGAGAGCCTACTTTTCCAGCTAAACCATTTTGGGCTTAATAAGGCTTTGATCACATTCTATTAGTTATTTTATCATACAAATCGTTATTACTAAAATCAAATAATTGTAATTCGTAAGTTACATAATCACAAAAAAATATATTGCATTTTTTTCAAGCTATTTATTCTAAAAGTAATATTAATTTCTTAATCATATAATTAATATCATGGCATGAAAAAACCTCTTACTCTATTTATGTAATAAATATTATTGTTTCAGTATTTTTCTAGGTTATTAATACGTCATGATCCATCAAAGTTACATAAACATATGTTATGTGTTAAAATTTTATGCAATCAATATATAGATTATTTTGTAATTAAATAATTTATATTTATATTGTTCATTTATTCATAATCAATTTTACATTATCTATTTTATAATTTTAATATTATATATACACATAATTTATAATGCTCTATGATTTATATATGTGCATGTGCACAAGATCAGTTACTAGTTAACTATGTACCTCGTGCAATTATTCAATCTATATTGGTACGTCAAACACTCCGACCGGCCAAGATTCGGTTCGCATTCGCTTTCCTCGTCGGTAGAACGTCGAGTACCAGCAAAAACTCTCACACCGAAGGGGTTTTTCGGTGAAGAGCCTCCGATGTTTAAATAAGTATCTTTTTCAACTCAATTTTCTCAAAAGTATAATAGAAATCTCATGCTAAAATAGAAGGTTGCCCAGATGACCCTGAGCTGGCTTCTAGAAGGCTGTCCGGATGAGCTGAGCTGAGCTGGCTTCCCAAAACTGCCCGGCCTGCCCGATCGTACAACACACACTGAAGGTGTGTAAAAGACGGTTATGCAATATGAACCATTCAGGTCGTGCCACGTGTTCTCTTCACATGGAGATTTGATTCTCTGAGATCTCCCCGAAGGCTCGAACACTCGACCAAGTCTAGGTCGATTAGGGGTGAAGCATTGACTGCTTAACACTTGAGTTCTGGCCGTTCAAACGACCATCTGCTCTGTAGATTGAGTTCGACCAGGCTATTCAAGGGTTGTGGCTCGACCTACTCTTTCTGTACCCAAGTCCCCTTTTAGTTGCCTCCCGATCCAAAGGCTCTTGTGATGACTCCCTCCATGGCCCTCCACCCTATTGGTTCCCATCTCTGTAAGTTGTAACTTCTCTCTCTCTTACCCGTCGTGTGTGTATACTTGTGTGGATTTGGTCACTAGCATCTTTGAGCCCTTCTTCTGTTCTTTATTGTCAGTGGTTTTAATTTTTTGCTTGTGTACTCTTTGATAAAATGTTAGGTAATCAATTTATGATACGAAAAACAAATAAAAATAAGCATTTGGGAAGCATCAAGAATTGTGTTTTTTGCTAAGAATTTTCAGAATGTTCAAATTGGCTTCTGACTGCTTGAGTAGCTTGTCTAAAGTGGATTTGTTGAAAGTAATTTAGGTGTTATGTATTCATATAAAAAATATAACTTTTAAGTGCCATATATGTTTTCAGAGAGTGTAGAATAAATAGTTTACCGTCTTGACCTGATTATCAACAGGTTGTTCTTTATGCTCCTTGAGGATTGTTCTAGAATTCATAAAATGTTACCCTTTCTTTTCTTTACTGGTGATTGGTTTGAATCCTTAATTTTTATTTATCCGAGTCAGTAAAAAAAATAATAATAATAATAAATAAAATAAAATAAAAACAAATTTGGGGCCTCTTATGTATTCTCATTGGGGAGATGGCGTCGGACGTCGGGGAGGCGGCTGCCTATGCGGATGATTACAACAACGCCATGGATGATATGGGTGACGACTTTGATTTCTAGATTTTTATTCCTTTCTTGTCTTTCCCTTTTCACTTTTCCACGTGAATCGGTTATACTTGGTGACATGGTGATATGTGATGATTTACGATAAAAGTGATGATGAAGAGATTCATTTAATTATGTTTAATTATGTAATACATGATCTATTTTACTTTTCTCGCTGCTTTGTGCATATAAGATTAATGACAATAATTTGAGTTCATATGAGTGACACAACGTGTTTTTTGGTTTGTCGTTTTGGTTTGGAGATTCCTTCACGAAAATTGGTCTATTCCGTGTTGATTGTACTTTGTTGAGTCCTTGATTATTATGTACACATTAATCTGTTAAGTCCTTATTTATGACATGAGCTTTAGTTAGTTGAATAGTTGAATGTTATACTGTATCTATATCTATTAATATCAAAAAAGTTAAATATTTAATCTAAAATATTAATCAAATTACTGCCTAAATAATTTAGAATCATTGAATATGATTTTTTATTTTTTATTTTTGAATAATCACGCTTTTATTTGAGTTTCACATTCAGAAATTCAAAGTATTTTTATTCAATCGCACTGATTCATTTCCGTACTTATCTAACTAAGAACCATATATATCTAATAAAAATTTCACATATATTTGATATATATGAATTATTCATATAATATAATTCATGGCATATAATAATTCCATACTATGCCGTCTCGCACGTGAAATAAAATTAAACCAATTAACGATATTGAACCATACAATTGCACGAAAATAATTTGACTTGATAGTTTTCAAAATCAGATTGTTACTAATCATATTTCAATCAAATATTTGGTCATATTTCATCTCATATCCGAATTATAATTTTTAATAATTAATGATAAGATAAGATTCAAAGTCGATTTTAGGAGCTTTGTAATGTTAATTGATATGATAATGTCAATGAATCGATGTTGTTAGGTATGGAACATTGAATGTTCTTTATAATATATTGATTTTTTTGTTTACTACTATTTTAAATATAGTTTATATATTATTTTGTATTTTAAATCGATGATAATGTATATAATCAATTTTTATTAGATGTTATTGGCTTGGTTGTGGAGACTCATCCTATGCAATCAATGTATTATATGATTTTTTCATATGTTGAATTTCTTTTTTCGCCATAATGAGATTTCTTTTATTGCCATAATGAGATGTTTAAATATAAATAATTATATTTAAAATAAGTTGTATAAAAAGTTTTATAGAATAAGGTCATCACACGGGATGCTCACTAGTACTATATTGACAAATGTTCTACAATAAATACACTTTGGACATATGTCAATACATAAAGTCATGGAAGACTCCATAAAAAAACCATCGATTGCTGCATAGAATTTCTGATAAAATGTATTGTCACACAATTCAAATTTGTGATTACCGAGACTTAGATCCAATTCTTCTACTTACAAAACCAAGGTATTAATTAGTCTTATTAATTCAAATTAGACGTTTGAATAAAAATAATAACATACAAATTCCTAGGTCTTGTTTGCCGGCCACATGATAATGTCAAACTCTCATGAATCTTCTTTAATTGTGGTGCTTGGTTACTTCTTCTTTCAATCTTCTTTGGCACATGACAGTGTCAAACTCACAGAATTCTTCATATATAGTTACACAATCGAAATTGTAATTTATATTTTCTTAGTTTCTCATCTTGCAAGCATAATTAAGCAATCAGATTAAGTTTCCTATCAATCAAATCATCTACATAATTACTTTTACATATGTAATCGAAGTTTCTTTATCTGTCTTTTTTTCCCCATAATTATTTCTCCCTCTCTTGGCTTTATCCGTTGCTCCGCCAACTTCGGACTCGTTCAATAAAACCTTTCAACACAAAACATAACCTCAACGCGCAATCAAAAATAAATAAACATTAATTATATTCGTATAATTTATTGTCCCATCTTCTTACAGTTTCGGATTATCCTAAGATAGCCGAGGAAAATTCTAAGCCGCGGAATTAGATTAGAAAAAAATAAAAATGTTACGTTCCAAATCAAGGTACTATACAACATGCATATTGTTCTATTGCACACATTTTCAATATTATTAATTTTTTATTTTTTTTATCTTCTTAATTTATCATTGAAACAATTTAAGTTATTTTCTTGGTCTCTATATTTTGTGTTTACAGAGGTTTTTTCGGAGGATTCATATGCTACATGCTCCTAATTTGAATTTTTTCTTTTTTTCTTTTGCTTGTTCTTTCCATTATTTGAATACTATTGTATAAATATATACCCTTTTAGCATGTCAGAATGAAAGAATCTTTGATAATTGAATGTTGTTAATTGAATATATGTGATTTGTGGTGGATTTGTAGATCAGGTTCTATTGATATTACACAGAAGAAGAATTATTCATCCGTATTTTCAAGAACACTTTCTGCATCAAAGCTTTGCAGAGGCGATGTTATAGGGACACATTTTGATGCGGAGGCCCTTAAATCAAAGGTTTCATATTTTTTTTTTCCCATTTTACTTTTTCCATACCTATTTGTTCCCATTGTTTTTTTATTCATTTACAAAAAACCTTCTCGTTTTTTATTTTTATTTTTATTTTTATTTTTTGGTTGGGATTGTATAGAACCGGGCCCACACTATGACAACAATGCAGCAGCAGATGGGGGAGATGGAAGAGGAGTTGAGGAGGACCAAAGAGAAATTCGACATTACTAAACTCGAAAACAAACAAATGCTTGATCAGATTAAAAGGGCAAAAGAAGAGGCCAATTACATGAAGGCAAAGGAAGCCAACGACCTCCGAGCCGAACTCGAACACGCTCGAAAATTGCTCGAAGCCTCGCAACACGAGTCGATAACCAAGACCAAAACGATCGACTCCTTGGAATCCGAGCTCGCGAAAGCGAGCCAAATCGTCACATCGTTCGATTTAATAAAGAACGAATTAAGCTTTTCGAGGGAGAGCGAAAAAAGCGCAAACGCATCACTAAACGAGAGCATGAAACGGGTTCAACAACTCCAAGACGAGCTCGAGAGACAAAAGTCATCCGAATCGAGAATGTCGGAATCCTTAGCCCTCCAAGCCAAAGAGCTCGAGAGCTCCAAGATCGAGATCGTCACCCTACGGAAAATAATCGGGTCTCTAGAAGAAAAATTATCCACTCAAAATAATAGTTACGAAGAAAACGAGATCGGCCGACTCAAGATCGAGCTACAATCGGCACAGAAAGCCGAAAAGATCCTCCGCGAGGAAATGCAAGTCATCCGAAACGAGTGGCGGCTCGCGATCGAGTCGGAGGAAAAAAGCGCGAAAGCCATGGAGGACTTAGCCCTAGCCCTCAAAGAAGTCGCCACCGAGTCCAACCGAGCCAAGGAAAAACTCGAGTCCGCGCGAACCGAGCTGAACCACACAAAACTCGAAACCGAGCGACTGAGAAAAACGCTCCACGAGGCCAATCAAGAATCCGAGCTCCACAAGAACACGGCGGACCGCCTCCGTCTCGAGGCCGAGGAGACCCTCCTCGCATTGAACGCGAAAGAGATGGGCTTCGTGAGCTGCATCAAACGGGCCGAGGAGGAACGGGCCTTGGCCCAACGCGAGAACTCGAGGCTCTTGGAGTCCCTAAAGGCCGCGGAGAACATGATGCGGTCCGCGCGGGAAGAGACGTACAAGCTCCGCGACATCCTCAAGCAGGCGGTCAACGAGTCGAATGCCGCGAAGGCGGCCTCCGGCATCGCGCGCGAGGAAAACTCCCATTTACAAGACTCCGTCTCGGAAAAAGATGAGCGCCTCCACTTTCTGACTCGGGAGAACGAGCGGTTGAGGATGAGCGAGGCCGCGGCCCACGAGAACGCGAAACAGCTGAAGATTCTTCTCTCGCAAGCCTCGACCGAGTTCAGATCGAACGATCACGATGAAGATGAAGATAAGGAGGAGGAGGAAGAGGAGAAGAAGAATGAGAATAATAATATGAACAAAAACTTTAGTTTCAATCTCGAGGACTTGAAGTTTATGAACGAGCCGGAGGGAGAGAGGGAGGTCGACGAGGAGGATCCGGCGAAGGCGGAGGCGTTGAAGGGTTCGATTTTCGACGCAAATGCGGAGACGCCTAAGTCGGAGCCGCGGACCCCACAGTCGGCAAGGGAGAGGGGGATGTTTTGGGTGAGGAGGTCAGAGGACTTTGACTGCTCGGGAGATTCGGACAATGAGAGAGGGTCACATAGGAGAGTGAAAACGATGTTTCAAAGGGTCGGGGGTTTGTTGACTATTAGGAGGAGCTTACATAGGAAGGAAGCTGCATCGTCTCCTATCGAGCAGGCAGTCGGGACTCAGCATTGATAAAATGGTGATGAAGGTTATGCTTCAAATGAACTTTGTCTTGTTTTTTTCTTTGATTTTTTTTTTTTTTTTTTTCCTT
>BKCP01001669.1:1012115-1040719 GCA_008636005.1 Striga asiatica
CCGCTTATTCAGGTGTCACACCTCAAACGGAAGTTAAACCGTGATTTGCATACTTAAAAGGTCGATAGTATATTTGTCGCTCGGACAAAAACCATCCACAATTTGAGAGGCAGCCATGAAGTTGTACGATTTTGTGGGATTTCTTGACGTAGTTAGCCGGATAAGAGAACATTTGATAGCACAAGAAAAGATTACTGCAGAAAATGAAAGCTCTTTGCTTAATTAGATACTTGATCACCAAGAAATGAAACAGGAGCTTGTAATTAGCTGGTGTACAGCAATAATATTTGGATTCCTTTGTAAGTGAAGTTAGCAAGGGCAGTAATATATCTATTGCAATCCTTCTTATTAAGTGGAAATGCAATAGATAGTAGTCTCTGAGTATGTGCAATAGAATTTGTGATGGGATGAACAAAATTAACCCAGAATGTGGTGTAAGTGGAAATGCAATAGATAGTAGTCTCTGAGTATGTGCAATAGAATTTGTGATGGGATGAACAAAATAAACCCAGAATGTGGTGTAGATTAGTATTTATTATTATCATTATTATTATTATTTAATAGGTATCCTGGAGAATAAGTTAGGAATTAAATATTATTATAATAGATCTTGTCTTGTTGGACAAGTTAGGAATAGAGTTTAGAAGTCTTATTTAAAGGACTCCCTACCTATTGTTTTAGTTGGTTGATTTTTAATAAAAATATGAATTGATATATTGATTTGGTGTTCTTGAGATTGTGATCTCATTAATATTGTCTCACCCGTACGCTTCCCTACATCAGTTGGTATCAGCAGTCAGTATGATTCGCGATGCCGCCGGGCCGAAAAGATGTCGCAAAAGAACGAAGTGACGCAACCTTCAACGATTGGTTTCAACAGATCGACTACTGATTTCAACATTTGGACGTGCGTTTCACGGATTGCTTTGTCGATCTTTCGATGGGGATCGAGGATTTGCGTTTGACGCTTAATAATGTGGTCTGGGATTTGCAGATGAACCGTGCCGCCGGCGACCGGGGTGTGCGCGGGAGAGTTCAGGGAGGAAGTGGAGATCGTGGTCCGAGCGGGGCGCCCCGTCGACGATCTCCACAACCGCCGCCCGACGACGCAGACGGTGAGAAGACCATATCGGAGGTGGATCCCTTCGGAGAGTGGCCGCTTCCGCCCGTCGAGATTGAGCTCGTTGCTGCGCACGACGACCAAGATGTGCAGCAACAGAGAACGATTTTTGAGAAAGATGACGGGCTATTGTACGACGGTCCGCCTATATTCAATGAGGAGCCTCTGGTGACGGAGACATATCTTTGCGGCAATATGGGTCCCGCTTGGGACATCGCAGAAGTTGAGCCTTTGACGGGGATGCCGTCGTTCAAACTCGATTTTTGGTGTATCTTGGCCAAAGATGGTTTTTCGGAGCTGAAGCCGATGCTCAATAACTGGTGGGCTATTTTTCGATTGTCTATCCCGAAATCTCTCAACAACGGGATGCTTGGTCATAGTTATGGATTTGAGTGCAGTGAACGATGTTGTATGTTTGGTGTTAATTCTGCTGTGTGGATTATGCATACGGAGGCGTGTATATGTGCCTTTGCAGCAAATCAATCCTTGCCCATGATTATGTTTAGCATCGGAATTGTTGGACAACATTCATCCTTCGTGTTCGACCGGGGGAAATGACAATGGTTCCTACCATGAGTTTGACACCACACGCCGGCCAGGGGAGCGCATCAGCTTCGAGGGCGAAACCTTCCGAACCGGGAGAGAATGGTGTAGATTAGTATCTATTATTATTATTATTATTATTATTATTATTTAATAGGTATCTTGGAGAATAAGTTAGGAATTAAATATTATTATAAAAGATCTTGTCTTGTTGGACAAGTTAGGAATAAGGTTTAGAAGTCTTATTTGAAGGACTCCCTATCTATTGTTTTAGTTAGTTGATTTTGAGTAAAAATATGAATTGATATATTGATTTGGTGTTTTTGAGATTGTGATCTCATTAATATCGTCCTACTCGTATGCTTCCCTACATCAGAATATGATCTATATAATATCACCTCATCGTCTCACTCGTACGCTTACCTATATCAGAATGTGATCTATATAATATCACCTCAATGAAATTATGTTTTTCTTTGATAATTAAAGCCAACTGACCTCAAACAGAACTTGGTCAAACCGAAAGCGAACAACATTTTGTTTCAACTTTCAAATAAGCTTTTAAAAATCGATACGGTTTTCAACTACGGCTCCAGTCTCATTTGAATGAGCTCCATTTCCATAAATCAAACAATAACAAATTAACAACCAACAACCAAAATAGCCAAATGCAATCAATAAACAGCTACTTTCAACCAAATGCTCCATAGGGCTTTTAAAGTGGCACAGTACCAACACAGGGGACTGTCTACCCTAAATACAACTGTAAAGTATCAATAAAGGAAAAGATGCCAACTTTATCCATCTGTCGTGAACAAATGCTCAGTATACATATCATAATTTAAAGAAATAAAGATGGTCAGCTCAGCTGGCACTTTTTCCACACAAAGTTAATTATGGAAAACTAACCACTCTTCAACAGATCTAGCATGTCTTAAGCTGGCATTTTAAAGTTGGGAAGTTGACCATTCCACTATAAAATATGATTATTTGTACATTTGGTAGATCGGTTTCTTATTTATGAAATTGACTAAGAGTGAAACTTCAAAACAATTTCCAAACTCTGATTTTTATCTCTAAAAACATCTTCAAACACCATTTCTTGGTGTACATGTTTTACTATTATTACAAATATGATATTTTTTAACAATAAAAATATGCATAGTTGTGAAAAATCAATATACAATGCTTTGTGTCTAATTTTGCTTACGTGACATGTAAATAGACCTAATTCTTTGATGACATGGACAGAAATATGTAAAAACTACGAAATTAACTCCAATGTAAAGAAAATATGTCTCTACTTGGTTCTAAAATAGACTTAAAGGTAGACGAGATCTCTTTTTCTTGCTTCCACATCAGTAGAACTTAATTCGCCTGCACTTATATTTTTCTAGACTGCGTATGAAATCATACGTGGTCTGGCCCATATATTTTTTTGGAATAAACTCAAAATACTGTGAATGATTTTTACACTTGCACTTGCATTGAAGTATACATTTTCTAGACTGAATCTATTTCCTACATTTTTTGAATGAACTCAGAACATTTTAAATGCAAAACCACTATGCAAGGCTGACCTCACACCTAAGTAATGATTGGACATAGTCTAATCAAGATCATTAAAATATAAAACAAAAAATATTTATATTTACCATTTGCAAAATATAATTTTTAAATATAGTAATTGATATAGTTAAATACAAATATTTTCAACAATATTACAAATTATAAGAATTTTACATGATTATTTTTTTATATAATTATAGTACATGAAATACACAAAAATCAAGATATATTTATACTCTCTTATTTTTAATATGTCATTCTAGTTTAATTGATCATTTGTTAAATAAATGTCGTTTTGACTATTTTATTCATATTTTTCCCTTTTAACCCCTCCATAAATACCCATTGTCTCTTCATATTCCCAAGAACATCCATTCACAATTATGTCATTAAATAGGGTTAAACTTGGAAAGAAAAATATTTTTTAATTAGTGTGTTGATAGCCAAGATGACAAATATTTAAAATAGGAGGGAGTACTATATAAAAAATAATAATAATAATAATGATACGAGCCGACTTTACAACCACCTAGATCACCTAGGCATCGCCTAATTGCACGAGCACCTAGAAGAGCACACCTAGATGTCCGCGGCACAACCTAGCCCGATTTTAGAACACTAGAAAAAATGTATGCCAGCATAATATTTAGATCAACCCAAAGGACCACGTACTGCAAAGATAATAAGCATCCCCTCTATATATAATTTCAGAATGTGCTGAGCCTACGTGGCAAATTCTCATGCTTCGGAATCCTATTTGGCAAAAAACCATGCTTACTCTATATTAAATATTTTATTTTTCATTTTCATTTAAATAAATTCTAATATATATCCCCTCTATATATAATTTCAGAATGTGCTGAGCCTACGTGGCAAATTCTCATGCTTCGGAATCCTATTTGACAAAAAACCATGCTTTGGAGTTAGGCTTGGATATAAATTAATATTTTTTTCATTTTCTTATATAATTTATTCATTAGTTTTAATAAATATTTCTTCTTCTTATTTTAAGATCTTATAACTTTTTTGTTTGTATTTTATTTTTCATATATGATATATCAAATTAACTATCTTTTAACGATTTTCGATTTGACACCATATTATACATATAAAATACAAAACAGTAATATATATCCTTATAAATAAAATTTAAATTTATTTATCAAACTAAATTAAATTATATCGAATAAAACTATAAATTATATTATAAAGTAATAGAAATTGATATGTATTCTTTTAAAAATGATATTTATTTCAAATCTAATTGGTATGTTGTCAATCTAATAAAAATAAATAATTTTTTATCTAAATTCTAAATTACATATAAAGTTAAAAAACTGTGAAGCACGACTGATATGACACTTGATGGATTAGACATCTAATTAAGTAAAAAAATAATCCATTTTGCTTAATATTAATTAAACATATTTTACACTTATGCATATACATATCACCATATTATTTCTATTTATTTAAGCTATATATTTTTGTAGTACTTTGTAATAGTCAATAATATCGAGACTTTTATATGATATAAGGAAAAAAAATTAAACACGGGTTGACATTTTCATTTAATGTACGGGTATTTAATTATTATGATTAAAAAAAATATAACTTGACAATTTAATTAAAACCCAAAGTAATGTTTTATATAAAATTAAATTATTTTAGTTTTTTAAAAAAATAAAAAATTTAATATTTTTTATAAAAGTTTTCTAATTCAACACCCGTGTATTACACGGGTATTGTACTAGTATATATTATACCTAAATTCATGGCATAAATCAATCAGTCTTCAAAGAGGTAGATAAAAGGATGAAAAATCAAAATTAACGACTGGTGAATGAAAAGACATCTAACATCAGAGGTCGCCCAAAGATAAGTAGAAGCTAATAATCGTAACTACATGCTGCAAGCAGCAATTCTTGATTCGAGAAATAAAAAGGCCGAATTACTATAAAGAAGAAAGCAAGCAGGGGAAAAAAAAAACACCCAAATCCTAAAAAGCACAAAACTCAACTACTCGTTGTCCGGCTTTGGTGCTTCTTTGATCTCCTCAGAAGCATCATCCTGCACATAAATGAACAAAAAATGTCAATATACATATTAAATCCAGTGCCAGACGCACTCAATAGACAAACTACATTTATTTGTATGTACAAAAATATGTATATAAACGAGCATATTTTATACCTGCATGTCGGAAGTCCACAAGGTGAGGTTATCACGGAGGAGCTGCATGATGAGAGTGCTGTCCTTGTAAGATTCCTCTCCAAGAGTATCGAGCTCAGCAATTGCCTCGTCAAAAGCCTTTTTAAGTCACAAGTACACATTAGACCCAACCAATAACCAACAAAGTTCCCAATAACTGTTGTTATAGGCCAAATTTGATAATTAATTAATGCTAACATAAGCGGATTCTTAATTAGAACATATTTCAAACTAAACAAATGTTGATGGAATGGCCAACATACCTGCTTCGCAAGATTGCATGCACGGTCGGGAGAATTCAAGATCTCGTAGTAGAAAACAGAGAAGTTAAGAGCCAGGCCAAGTCGGATAGGATGAGTTGGTGCCAGCTCAGCATTAGCAATGTCCTGCAGATGCCGAAAACAAATTGAATCAGTAAGTTATGAATTGATCAAGAATTACTGAATCAGAGAAGCCAGTGTTGGTACACGACCAAGATATTATTAACTGATAACTGATAGCCATTACTAGAGAACATTAAACATTAAGCTGATAAAGCTAAAGAAGTCACATCACATTTAACACTAAAGCAAGCAATAAGATCGATGTTCACTTCAGATATTAAAACAATTGTGATTTAGCCTATAGAACTAACAAGCAAGTATACATATAAGAAGACACTCAAGCCCGAGTCATATTACCAAATCAATTGCATCAATACAGATAGAAGCTGCATATCACATCACGAATGAACTCAAAAGCAGCTGGGAAATGATTACCAGATCATACAACAGAAACCAAATCTAGGCAATTTCACCAGAAAATGGCATCAATTTCGCCGGAGAAACTTATCAGGTACAAAAGAACATGACAGTAGAATTCGTACAGTAATTAACTCAAACTCCAAACAATAAACAATATAAAATGTTTTCCAGATCCATAAACCTAATCCCCAGCAGCATATACCCTACATAGATCCGAAAATTAGGAATCATATAAAAAATAGCAACTAATACGAAAATAGAAAAAGACAAGTGAATAAATCAGCACAAATAATATCGAAAGACATAAATCAAACCTGAGCAGCCTTGTAGGCGGAGAGGGTATTCTCGGCAGCCTCCTTCCTCTCGGCTCCGGTCTTGAACTCCGCCAGGTAACGATGATAGTCGCCCTTCATCTTCAGGTAGAAGACCTTGGAGTCGCCGCTGGAGGCAGATCCAATGAGTTTGGTGTCGAGGAGCCTGAGGATGCCGTCGCAGATGTTGGTGAGCTCCGACTCGATCTTGGATCTGTAACCCTTGATGGCGGACACGTGGCTCTCGTTACCGCGGCTCTCCTCCTTCTGCTCGATGGAGGAGATGATCCTCCAGGAGGCGCGGCGGGCGCCTATGACGTTCTTGTAGGCGACGGAGAGGAGGTTGCGCTCCTCCACGGAGAGCTCGTCGCCGTCAACGGCGCCGACGACCTTCTCCATGAACTCCACCATCTCCTCGTATCGCTCCGCCTGCTCCGCCAGCTTGGCCATGTACACGTTCTCCTCGCGTGGGGACGCCATTCAGATTTGTGCAGGAGGGATTTTGAATTTTTTTTCTTTTCTAGAGAGAAGGGACGGCGATTGGGAATTTTCTTTGCTTTTTTAGAGAGAGAGAGTGGACGACAGGGTTTGAGAAACGAGTGTTGATTTCAGCAAGTACAACACTCATTTATATTTCGCTTTGGGAGAAAAATGAAGAAATAAATTAAGAAATTGAAATAATAATCTCATATTTATGTGGCTTGGGCTTTTGCTGGGCCGCGGTATTCAATAGGGTTAAACCCATCTGTTCAAAATCTATAAATAAAACCGATTAATTTTGAATAGAGTTGATAGAGAATAGATTGAGAGTTAATTTAAATTTATATTAAAATAATATTTAAAATACAATAAGTAAAGTTGATATGGTGTAAAAACAAGAGATATATTATTTGAGTTAATTTTGAATAAAGTTTATTTTGTGTAGGATTGAGAGTTAATTTGAGATTGTATTTAAATAATATTTAAAATATAATTATTAAAGTTGATGTGGTGCAAAAATAAGAGAGATATTGTTGAAAGTGATATGTACTTAAAAATATAAATATGTGAGTGGATTAACAGTGAATTAAAGTTGATGTGACGTGTGCGGATTGATATTATTTAATTATATTGATAATAATGAGCAGAGTTGAGTTGAATTAAATTTGAGTTGAATTTTGAGTTAATTAGTGTAAAAAAATTATCCGATCAAGTGAAATCAAATAATTTTTGTAGGCAATTGAGCAACTTATCCACCAAAAATCTTTTGCTCAGCATGGCAATAAGCGCTAACTGATTTAGAATTATATGAGTACGAAACCCTGCGGTGCACGAGAGAGTTATTGGTGTAGATGGAGTATCAGAATATTTATTAGTATCTTTTATAGCATATAATAATTATTTATTATTTATAGTCTTCGTGAACAAGTTAGGTCTAGAGTTTATGTGTCTTATATAAAGGACCCCCTCTAGTTTATTTTCCTCAGTTGAAGTTGAAAATAAGAAAATTGATTGTTTTATTGTGTTCTGAGACTGAAATTTCATTTTTCCTTCTCACTCGTACACTTCCGTACATCAATTAGTATCAGCAGTCAGTACAATTAGCGATGCCTCCGCGACGACAAGATGCAGCAAACGATCCACGTGATGCAGCCTTCAACGACCCGTTTAAACATATTAATGACCGGTTTCAGCAGATGATTGACCGTTTAAGACATCGGTTTGCGGATCTTTCGACGGTGATCAATGATTTGCATTTGACGCTCAACACCATGGTCCGGGAATTGCATACAAACCGCGATGGGTCTAGGGGGTTGTGGCAGTCGCGGGGAAGCCATAGGTGGACATGGAGGACGCGGTTATGTCAGGGTTCCCAAGCAGCAGTCCCCGTCGCCTCTAAACGGCACATATGACGGCGAGAGCACGTGGTCGGAGGCAAACCCGTTCGCTGGGGGTTTTGGCCACGCAGCCCACCATGATGAAGACGTCGGAAATCGCAACCAGCGATGACAAGATGAGGGTTTTGCCTACCCTTTGTCGCCCAATTGACGTGCAGTGGAGGAGGTTGACGACCAGGGATTTTCCGTCCAACAGCACCCAAGCGGAGGGATGCGCGATGCCCTAGATGCGATATCCGGCGCGAGGAGCAACGCGCGGCTGAGGATTCTGATGGGGCCCGGGACCGCGATGAACCTCACTAGGGCGTGGATTTCGAGGGCTGCAAAGGACCTCCTATCCGACGTGGCCATGGCGTCTGTGACGACTTCGGCAACCGCTTTGGGTATTGGGGTGCTAAGGTGGTTGACGACAGTTGATGGGATTTAGCCAGGGGTTTCAACGATACCCCGTATTTCGAGCCCAACAGGTGCGATATCTATGACGGTCCGCCAATATTCGATGAGGAGCCTCCTGAGCTGGAGGAAGAGGAGGACTTTTTGGCTTCGAATGCAACCCAAACTTCCGAATCTACTGGTTCTATAGTGAAAGCTACTGATAATTCTATACATGTCCAAGAACTCCTTGAAGGAGAACGCCAAGGGACTTGTTTGTGATCCAGTTGATGTTGTTCTGAAGTTGAGGCCACTGAAGCTGAAAGATTTCATTCACTCAAAAGCCAAGGTGGGACTTTCAGTTTCCTATTATTTTACTATCCTGAAGGAACTGGAAGATGGGAACAATCAGTATGGTGGTGGAGAAGGAACGAACATGAGTTGTCTGAAGATTCTTGCTACGAATTCTTATGAGAGATCATGTGTTTTGGGTCTCGTTAGCCCCGACGAGATTGAATTCGAGTTTAACGATGTCGGTGCCCTTGAAGACGTGAAAGAGGTTCTGGAAGAATTGGTGGTTCTTCCGTTGCGCAGGCCTGAAATTTTCTCCCACGGGAATTTATTTCGGATATGAACAGTAAACAAACACAAAATTTGGGGTCGCCGGACATCAGTCAGAAACTTGTGCAACAACCCCGAATCGCCGCACGACAGTCGGAAAACACTTGTCCGTGGATTTCAGAAACGACCTTGTTGCACGGAGGCGGTGAACCACAATCAAAGAAGATTTACGATTTTTAAACGGAACCATCTTTGCTCATTGAAGATCTTGTTCTTGCCATTACAATTGAAAAACAAATGAGAAAAAATAATCTGCCGAAAAAACGAATAAATAAAAAATAGGAAAAAAAAAAGATGGAAAGAGGTTGATTGATAGAAGAAACCGAAACAACACACGCAATTTTTTTTTTTTTCAAAAATCGTTCCAAGGGTCAAAAAATTTTATTTAATATAAACAAAATATTAAAAAAGAAAAAACGAAAGAAACCCAAAATTGAACTTGTAATAAGGTGTAAAAAGTGGAATCAAAACTAATCTTAATGGAATAATCTAGTTGCTATGCCGTCTATATTTATATATATATAAAAAGGTTTATTATTTTTTAAATAGTAACTATATCCTTAAAAAAAATCTATTTACTAGTTTGAAATTTTTTTTTTTTCCAAAACGATAGAGATATGTATTAACTCAAATCAGAAAGTTCAAATACAACTAAGGACAACCGAAACTAAAAACTGAGAGGACACGCATCATTGCAGCCTAGAACCTCAACAACAAAGAGAAATGAAACTACACTGACCTTCCACTGCAAAAGCCTAGAATGGTCACAGTCTTAAAACCAATTACAATACAGAAATTGAACACAAACTAAACCAAGCAAACAGAGCAAATAAACTAATCCTGAAGCTGAGTAAACATCATCCAGTCTTTGTGGGCTAGTTTGACAAGCAAGTGAGTAGGCAGTTTGGTATTCTAAAAGATCTAGAGATTCATGCACTTCCATAACCACCAAAGCATGTAGGTGGTGAGGTTGATTCTGGCTATGGAAGTTGCAGTTTTCTTCAATGCACACAGCTGAGACCACCAACATCTGAAGTTGTTTGTGTAAGGCTGCAGTCCATCCCATGAGACAGGAGAAACATCTCAAAGTCTGATAGCCTTTTCACATTTGAACAAAACATGCTCAATTGTTTCAGGGGCCAAACCACAGCATTCACACATAACATCTAAGTCCAATCCTTTCTTCCTCAGATTGTATTTAACAGGTAAAGTTCCAGTCAAGCACTTCCAGATGAAGTGCTTGAGCTTGCCTTGCACCTGAAGCTTCCAGCATCTTTAAAAAATGGGCAGTTTAGAACCTGAAAAGTGGTTGCTGCAAGGAACATCAAGGGAGAGAAACTTTTGCTTTGTCAAGTATGCATAGGTGCTGGAGACTGAAAATAATCCTCTTTTGTTAAGAGACCAGTATTTTCTGTCCTCACTGCCGGGCCTAAGTGTTGAGATTTTCAGAATAGTCTGCTTATCCTCTTCATCAAAGAGTTGGGAAACAAGCCAAGTGTTCCAGCCTGAAACTGTGTCATTGAGCAGTTCTTGAACCCATGTGATATGGTCTCTAGCAATTTCAAAAAGAGTGGGTTTAGGCTTATTAAAGTTTGGAACCCAGTTTACATCAGCCAATCTTATGTTGACCCATGATCTGATTTCCACTGTTACACCTTTGGCAAAAATAGGAAGAACTTCCAGCTAGTTAGACCAAATCCAAGAACAGTTAGATGGCTTTTTAGCTTCAAACAAAGAGCAATGTGGAAAGTATCTATCTTTTAGAATTCTGTTCACTAGTATGTTGGGCTGAGTGTAAACTCTCCATAGTTATTTGCATACCAGAGCAGTATTAAAGTTCCTAATATCAAGAAAGCCCAAGCCTCCACTGTCCTTTGGCAGAGATAGAGAAGACCAAGATTTCTAATGGAGTCCTTGGGCCTGTTGGTCTCATTTGCTCCACCAGAATCTGCACAAAGTTTAGAAATAGAAGAGCAAAGTGTAGAGGGAAGCCTGAAGCATGACATAGAAAACAAGGGTAAAGCTTGGAGAACAGATTTAATTAGAACTTCTTTTTCAGTTGGAGATAACAACTTGGACTTCCAGTTCATGATCTTTGATTTCACTGAATCCACCACATACTGAAATGCTTCAGTTTTAGATCTTTCAATGCCAAGTGGGAGCCCTAAGTATCTTATTGACCTGTGGGCAGAAATTCCATGTAGAGTAGCACACAGACGTTGGTTTATAAGGTTGCTGGAGAATTCTTACTGAAAAATATAGCTGATTTTTGGAGATTAACAGTTTCCCTTGTGAACAGTCTATATTTTTCAGTAAGTTGAGAAGAAAGCCAGCCTGCTCCACAGTTGCTTTACAGAAAAATAGTGAGTCATCATCTTCGCCCGAGTCATCATCTTCGCCCGAGGTTTTATCTGGATCAAGGCTGAACAGAGCATCATGAATTTCTTCTTCCAGCATTGGTTTGAGAAGCATTTGATTCATGTATGGTGTGATTGTGGGAGAAATGAAGTGGAGCATAGTATCCCCTCCCCATGAGCCCTCTGAAGAGAAGAGAGTTGAGTAGAAGTTGGCAATGTGATCTTGAATTTTCTTAGGTGTTGAGCAGATCCCATTTTGGCTTGTCAAAAGTCTTGTGATAGCATTTTGCCTTCTTCTCTGAAGAGTGTAGGCATGAAAACATCTTGTGTTGCTGTCACCAGCCTTTAGCCATTGCACCTTTGCCTTTTGTTGCCAAAATAACTCTTCATATTGTGAGCTTTCTCTAATTCAGCCTTTGTGGATTCCCAATATTCCCAAGTATCTTCTCCTAAATGGGGTTTCAGCTGCTCTAGAACTGTGGTCAATTGATGGATCTTAGCCTGGTTTTGGGTCTGAAATGAGGAGCTCCAAGTGAGAAGAGCTAGCCTTGTGTTCTTTCTCTTTTCCTTCAATTGGTAAAAGGCTGTTCCCAGACATGGCTTTTTCCAGGCATCTTTAACTACCTCTGCAATGTCTTCTCTTTGGAGCCACCTTTTATCAAAGTGGAATCTCCTGGCAGTTTTTCTTTTAGAATCCCAGTATTGAGCAGTAGTAGAGAGTGATCAGAAGCACTCCTAACAACACAGGATATAGAAGCATTGGGAAATGCTTGTAACCAATCCACTGATCCAAATCCTCTGTCCAGTTTTTCATGAATAAGCCCCTCAGATACTCTGTGGTTACACTATGTGAACTTGGTCCCAAGCATTTTGATTTCTTCCATGTCCATGTTGTTTATGAAGTCATTAAAGCCAGCCATGCTCCTAGTGGTTCTAGAGATACCTCCAACTTTGTTTGAGCTGACACAAATATCATTCCAATCTCCTATAGTGAACCATTTGGTCCCCCATTTAGTTTTTTCTACCTCCAACTGAGTCCATTGATTGGTTCTGATAGGGGAGTATGGGCTGAGGTAGATAAAAATCCCCCAGCTGAGGTCTCCCTGTTGGTAGGAATATTGCACAGCAATGAAGAACTCTTTACAAATGAGTTGTGAAATTTTAATCTCATCATTCCAATGAAGTAGAAGGCCACCACTTTGCCCTTGAGGATCCACCACAGCACATCTATTACTGAAACCCAGTTTCCTGACCACTGATTGAACAAAATGTGAAGCTTTCTTTGTTTCTGAAAGGAAAAAGAAAGCTGGGTGGTGAGGTCTAAAAATCTCTTTGATTTGGGAAACTATAGAGGGCCCACCCAGTCACTCTACAGTTCCACACCGCAGCTAACATTTATCACTTGGGTGCCATTCAAGGCTGGCAACCCACACCTCATGAGAAGATTTCTTTTTCTTGTTTGATTTCTTACAAAGCACAGGATCTGCTTGCTCTGGAATGGTGACCTCTGGTTCTGGTTGAGTTCTTTTGCCTATCACAAGAGCTGAAGAAATTTTGGGAATAGATACACAACTCTGTCTGAGTAGTCTACCTTCTTTGCTAGAGGGTCTTTTCCAAGTTCTAAGTTGAGAAGGCTGAGATACTGCCATTTGCAAGTCCAATCTTGGTGGTTGAAGCTCATTTTTTTTAGCAACAGATTCTTCTACTTCTATAATGGAGGATAGGTCACAGTTTTTGTCATGGGGAGAGGTTTGCATTACTGCTGAGGCCTGAGCAACTGAGACTTCTTGAGAAGGTGGTTGAGAGAAGTTAGACCCTTGAATATCTGGTTGAGTTTGTTGAGATGATTCCTTAGGAATAACCAGAAGTTGGTTATTTTCTTCCATTTGGCTGGTAGAAGTTTTGAGAGGTGATTGCTGCATTGGATTTCAGCAAAATTTGGGATTTGGACTCTAATTAGATACTTGACAAATCAGTTCCGAAATAACTCGGAATGTCATTCTTTTCCATTAATGATTTGCCAAATACTTTTATTCAATCAGTTAATAGAATCTTTCTCTCTCTCTCTCTCTCTCTCTCTCTCTATATATATATATATATATATACAACTGTATATATTTATCTGAAATAAAAATTAACATCCCGTCTGAAATTCTTAAAATTGCTAACTTGATAATCTTTTTTGAAAATTATAAAAAGATCTCGCCTCTAATAATTAATTAATCAATTTATGGTAAAATTGACAAAATTAATAAATTCGATTTTGGTATAAAGTGGACAATTTTATTTAGATATTTGATGGCCATTTTTATTTCTATTATTTTTTGTAGGAATTGTGCTGTTATTAATAAATGTTCGAATTTATGGTATAAAGTGGATAATTTTATTTTGGCATTAAATGTCCGAATTTAAATGATATGAATTTTATTTGGTATGGAGGAAAGTGTAGTTGGAAATTTTGAAAACGTAATAACTTGTATGTTTTTTTATTTGGTATGAGTATGAATATCGAATTTTAGGTTGATTTGTTATAAAATCAAATGATATGATTCTCAAAATTTATATTTCTATAATAACTTGCCAATAATGATATTGCCGCAAATTGGTGTCTATTCCTCGTGAAATTATAAAGATCTTTGAATAAATATTGGTTAATTAAATTTAAAGTTCTGTAATTTAATTGTAGACACTCGGGTATTACCCTGTTGGGGTCTTTTTAGTTTCTTAGTGTTTTCGTGTGTTAGTTTTTTTTGTGTTCGTTTGTATTACCCCGTTGGAGTCGGCTCTAGGCGGTCATTGACTGTTTTCCCACTCTATTCAGTTGTTGGCTGATTGTATTCAGCTGGTGGCTGTACTTTTGGAAATTTGTGTGATTTATATATAATATCTCTATCGTTTCGGAAAAAAAACACTTGATTATAATTACCTATATTTTTTTACTTGGATAGTGTATATAAAAATACATTCATTTTAATTAATGGAACAATATATGTTTTATAATTATACTTATTATTCACAAAGATTTTTAATATATGATAAAATTTACCGAAATAATTATTTTATGGAATCACATTGTGGGTAAATCAAAACTCGAAATAAAAACTTTAAACTTACACTTTTTTTGAAATGAATATAATTGAATTTATTATCAATTACGTGCACTGTGGAACGGTTCCCACGCCGTTCCACTGTTCACACTCTCTTTGGATTTTTCTTTTTTCTTTTTTTTTTGTTGTTTCTTTTTTTTTTAAATGAAATTGTGTTGTATTTGGGCCTAAATGATGTATTGTGGATGGGCCTTTTTTTTTAACTACAATTGGATTAATTAGATTAATTAGTTTTATGAGTTGAATTAAAATATTTTTATAAATATTTTAAACTTAATTATTGTAATTCATATGGTAGAAATTTAAGTAGTATAATGAAAAATTGAATACTTTTATTAATTAATATGATAGAATATTAATTAGTACTTAATTTCACTTAAATAAATATTTCAAACAATCAAGTTAAAATTACATAATAAGGATAAACATTCACCTCACTTAAAATTAACGTACAAACACTAAAATTAAAATCACAACATAAAAATAAACTAAAAAACTCATCTTAAAGCTCACACATACTACAACAACAATAATTAATACGGAACATAAAAATAAAAACTAAAAAAGGATTATAACATAGACGATTTCATAGATTTAATTGTCACCATAATAATCATTCAAATTTTCTCCGTCATGCCCGATGTCGTCGAGAAATCCAAATTGACCCGTGTTAGATGATGGTTGTGTTGTTTGAGATTGTTGTTGCTCAATTTCTCTTTCTTGTAAAATTTGCATTTGTTTTTGTTCCCAATGTCGACGTATCATGGGATTCGTAATGGAATTCAAATCTATCATCAAAATTCTATCTTCATCCCTCCTTTTCTGCAAATCGATTTGTTGTTTCTACATTTGAAGCTAGACATTTTGATGTTCTTCGGCTTTCTTCGACAAATCAACAATAGTATCACTTTTAGCATTTAGAGTTTGAAAATATTGGCAAAATTGGTCTTCGTTTTTCTTCTTCAATTTTGCTTTCTTCGCTCCCATTGGACGTTGAGAGGATGTTCCACCAACACCATCGTCACTTTGTTGAGGACTAAAAGACGACAATTCCGGAGACTCTGGTGTTGGTTGTCCATCATATGGAACGTCGGACTCGGAAGAGTCATTGAGTGTATCGAAATCCCGACGACGAGATCGTGGTTGGGACACATTATCATCAAATTTTCCAAACTCTTTGAATAGTCGGAACACATGTTGAAACTTGAAGCCATCTTTATATTTTGGGTCTTGTTCAAACAATCGTTCGGCTTGCTCAATCTACAAACAAAGTAAAAGATATATAATTGTAAGTATACTTATAAAACAAGCAAATAACATGAACCGGGATTGACCTTAAAGCAAAATACTCACCCTATCTTGGATTTGTGTCCCACTAGGATTGCGATATTCGATTTGCTTCAAGCATCCATTAAACCTCCGACAATGAGTTTCCATGAGACGGTAACGAGAGTCAAGAGACCTTATAGAGCGTTATGGTAAATCTTTATGTTTTTGGGAGTTGTATTCATCATGTATTTTTTTCCAAAAGGTTGAAGAACTTTAATCATTTGATGATATTGGATTTTGTGAAATACTTATGTAGCATCAAACAATTAAGACATCTTCCGTTTTGGAGTATTTTGGCCCTTTTGAAGAAGACATTTTGAAGAAAATAAGATATTGAAGAAGAGTGGAAACAAGAAGACTACAATAATGGAAGAATAAATGAGATATGTGTGTGGTTGCTTCTTGAAGTGTGATGTATAAATAGATAAACGAATCACATGCACAACAAGTATAGTTGTACCATTTGTCATCCTATGCAAAAGAATCCTATGCAAATTAATTTTTTATTTATTTGTCATCTTATGCTTCATGAAGACTACATCCTATGCAAAGAATCCTACGCTTCTTGAAGACAACAAATAATTCAATGCAAATTAATTTTTGATTCATTTGTCATCTATGCAAAGAATCCTATGCAAAGTATAATGTAAAGTAATAATGGCAACACATGGCCTTGTCCGAAATTATTGCATTTGTCATCCAATGCTTCTTGAATACTACAAATAATTCAATGCAAATTAATTTTTTATTCATTTGCCATCCTATGCAAAGAATCCTATGCAAAGTAATAATGTAAAGTAATAATGACAACACATGACCTTGTCCGAAATTATTGCATTTGTCATCCTATGCTACTTGAATACTACATCCTATGCTTCTTGAAGACTACAAATAGTTCAATGCAAATTAATTTTTTATTCATTTGTCATCCTATGCAAAAGAATCATATGCAAAGTAATAATGTAAAGTCATAATAGCAACACATGGCCTTGTCCGAAATTATTGCATTTGTCATTGTGTTGGTCAAATTTGTTCACTCACATGGTCTTATCCGGAAAGAATCCCAATGGTTCACTTCACATGGCCTTGTCAGAAAAAGAATCCAATGAAGAAAACATGTATTCTTTTACTCATTCATTTGTCTATATAAAAATGAAACTATATCATATCATCTAAGCTACATATTACATTCATTATCAAATATTTTTGTAATATTTCCCTCTAATATCATTCACAATGAATTATCTTCCTCCTTATAATTATGATTCTGATGAGGAAGATGCAAATGCTTCATTGCCTCTTTTTTATAACACTTTGGAATCAACCACCACTCATATATTGCAAACCAACAATTTTTTTACGGCACATGCTGTCTCCGTGCAAAGTAGCCAACCATCTTGAGGAGGTTCTGTTCCGGGACATAGAGTAGTCCATCGTGATCGGGAGAAGGCCCATCGCACTCTGTTTCGAGATTATTTTAGTAGTAATCCAACCTACGATGAAGATACATTTCGTCGAAGGTTTCGGATTTCTATTCATAATTTCAAACGTGTTATGCGAGTTTTGAAAAATCATGATAATTTTTTCCAACAACGTCGGGATGGTCTTGGTCGACTTGGATTGTCAACATATACAAAAGGGACAGTGGCACTTCGTCAGTTGACCTATAAACTCCAGCAGATGGTGTCGATGAATATCTTAAGATTGCTGAGTCAACGGCCAATGAATGCGTAAAGAGATTCTGCCATGGAGTCGTTGAAGTTCTCGGAGCACAATATCTGAGATCACCAAATCTCAATGATATCCCTAGATTGCTTCATATTGGTGAACAACGTGGTTTTCCAAGTATGTTAGGTAGCTTGGACTGCATGCACTGGGAATGGGAGAATTGCCCTAAGGCATGGGCTGGTCAATACGCTGGACGTTCTGGAAAGCCAACAATCATTTTGGAAGCTGTGACAGATTATGATCTATGGATATGGCACGCATATTTTGGTATGCTAGGTGCGAATAATGACATTAATGTGCTGGAAGCATCACTTCTAATGTCAAATCTTGCTGAAGGTATCGCTCCACCAGCTAATTACACCATTCAAGGTAAACAATATAATATGGGCTATTATTTAGCAGATGGTATATATCCAAAGGGGTCCACTATTGTTCAGTTTTTTGTTGCACCATCAAATCCAATGGAGGAATACTTTAAAATGAGACAAGAGACATGTAGAAAAGATGTTGAGCGTGCATTTGGAGTTCTGCAAAAAAGATTTGCAATCGTCGCGGGTCCTGTTCGTTTTTGGAAAAAAGAGGTGCTTAATGATATAATGAAAGCATGTATTATTTTGCACAATATGAATGTCGAAGAGCAACGTGATCTTAGTGCGCCAATTAGAAGTGATGTTCAATTTGGTGCTCCTACGATTACTCCAGCACCGCGAGATGACGTCTTTTTTCAACAATTTCTTGCTCGACACAAACGAATCAAGGATAAGTCTGCCTACTATGAACTTCGTAATGCATTGGTTGCACATTTGTGGGAAAAATATTCTCATGGCAATAACTAGTGTTGTATTTTGTTTTCCGTAGTTTTTATTGTATTGAATGTTTCATGTTTGTGTTGATGTTTTTTTTTTTAAATTAATGTTTGTGATATAATCTACGTTTGTGGAAAAATTAATGTTATTTTGGTTTTATGATGCAGTGTATAATTTTATGATTTTGATTCAAGTTTATTAATTAATCTTATTAATCAATAATTAATATATATTCATAGATATGTATATTTTAACAAGCATAATGCATTAAAATGTAATTTATAGAGATTATTTAATAAACTAATAAAATTAGAAAAGAATATGCTTGGAATATTCTTTTAGAAGGAATGGGTTGAAGTTGCTGGCACTATTGAAACTGTAAAACTAGTAGGATTTTACAGTAGAAACTGTATAGATAGAGAACATGAATGGAGATGCTCTAAATAATAGTTACAAAATGCCAAACGGTGTCATTTTTTCGTTGCATAGCACACACACTAATTGGGCCTAAAAGCCCTAAAGTACTCACGAGCAGTACTGGGCTTGCATGACGGCCCTGTCATAAGTCCTATAAAACAGCATACTTATATAAGTCATGTCAAAGCCACTGCTCAAACCCTAATCTCGTAACAGGGGCCGAGCATTTTCAAACACCAATTTTGCTGCCTCCTCTGAGCTGCATCGAAGATGAAGGTTTCTCTTTCCTCAATCTATCCCTTTTCTCACAACACGCGGATTCATGATTTTGTAAGCTCTGTCAGATGTAATTTGTCTGAAATTTTAATTTTCTGTATTGTGTTTTGTTGTAGTTCAATATTGCGAATCCGACTACTGGATGCCAGAAGAAGCTCGAGATTGACGATGACCAGAAACTGTAATTCTTCTTCTTCCATTTCTATGGTTAATTACCAATGCTTCTACCGTTAGGATTTGTAGTACTATTTACAGTACGATTGATGTTGGTTATGAAAAAACGATATTCTCCTAGCTTCCGTCATTGGTAGCTTAAGTGTCAGCATTGTTGTCTGTCACAAGCTTTGGCTTAGATTGCAAGTTTTTGGTTTCATCTCTGTTGATTTTCTTGTACCTTTAGTTCAGATAGGTATTGAGCACTTTGGTTGTCACTTTAATCTTGCTTATTATGCAGCCGAGTGTTCTGGGACAAGAGGATCTCTCAGGAGGTTAGTGGAGATGCACTGGGTGAGGTATGGCTTTTCCTTCTAGGGAAATCTTGTTGAGTTCTATAACTATTGTTACCTGCTGATAATATGTGATGATGTATTTGTATAACATGCCTGCAAACAAATTTAATCTATAATTCAGGAATTCAAAGGCTATGTTTTCAAGATCATGGGAGGCTGTGACAAGCAAGGTTTCCCCATGAAGCAGGGTGTGCTGACTCCTGGCCGTGTGAGACTCTTGCTGCACAGAGGTGTGTAGAATACGCATACTTGATTTAATAATATGCATAGACTACTATTTTTTTATTTGTTTTTAAATTTCTGAGATTTTTAAAACAGAGAAATTATATTTTTGAAACAGGAACTCCGTGCTTCCGTGGTTATGGGAGGAGAAATGGGGAGCGCCGAAGGAAGTCTGTTCGTGGGTGCATTGTTAGCCCTGATTTGTCTGTTTTGAATTTGGTGATTGTTAAGAAGGGTGAGAATGATCTTCCAGGGTTGACTGATGTCGAGAAGCCGAGGATGAGGGGTCCCAAGAGGGCTTCTAAAATCCGCAAGCTTTTCAACCTTTCCAAGGAAGATGATGTTAGGAAGTATGTCAACACATACCGCCGCACATTCACCACCAAAACTGGTGAGCTTTTGTTGTTTTTTTTTCATTATTTCATTATAGCTCATCAAGAAACTTGTTTAGAAAGTACACTGCTCTTTCTCATTTCTTGTCACCAAAACTTTCAAACATGTAGAATGGTATGTCTTAAATTATTGTTAACTAGTACAATACCCGTGTACTACATGGGTACTTGTTAAGAAAATTATTTTTAAATTAAGTTAAATAATAATAACAACAACAATTGTTTAAAATGAAATATATGTATTTATTAGGCTAATTTGAGGTTTTCATGGAAATAATGAGCCGATTGAGAGCTTCCAAGACAAATTAAGGTTATATTAGTCCATCAATATCATTACCAAAAGTTCCCATACAACTTAAGGGTTATATCAGTCAAATTATTATGGAATTATCAAGTTAGTTTTTCAATATTTTTGGAATGTCCGAACCTAAAATTATTGATTTAGAATAATATTATTTTTTATCCAAACCAAACTAGGATTCCGAAGCGTGCGAGGCTGCCACTTAGGCTCATCACATTTTGCATGCAATTATACATAGGGGATGTTACCTTATAAATGACTTGCTCTCATCAACTTTCACAATCTTAATTTTATTACTAATCTAATTTATTAAATCATCATTTTGTAAGCATTCGTAAATGGTTTGAAATCTACTAACCCCTTGACCATTTGTATTATGCACGAAAATAGGTAAGAAGGTTAGCAAAGCTCCCAAGATTCAGAGGCTGGTGACCCCATTGACCCTACAGAGGAAGAGAGCCAGAATTGCTGACAAGAAAAAGAGGATTGCCAAGGCCAAGTCTGAGGCTGCCGAGTATCAGAAGCTTCTCGCCACTCGTTTGAAGGAACAGAGAGAAAGGAGGAGCGAGAGCCTAGCCAAGAAGAGGTCTCGACTTTCTGCTGCCGCCTCTAAACCATCTGCTGCTGCTGCTTAAAAACCCAACAGCTTTTGAATAGGGCTGTGTTGTTTTTTTCTTGCTTCTGTATGGCATTGCTGGAAATCTATTTGGAGGTGTGATATGTTTTTGACTCTTTTTCAGTGAAGGATGTTGGTTAAAGCTGTTACTTTGTTTCTGATGAGAGATTTTGGGATGTTCTATTTTTGTTGGATGTTTATCAGCTTAATACATGCATTTAAGTATTTGCTTGAGGTTCAATTGTAATGTGGCGGGAATGTTTCTGCATCTCAACATGTTTGTTTGATGCTAGATATCCACTGCCCTAGGCTACATTTACTTTGTTAAATTTTACATTTTTGTTTTGAGAAAAACAAGTCAATTAACAAGTACAATGTAGTGTCCTGAAAAAATTATGTAGGTGAAAAGTTGGCATGATAGTAGCCATCGAAAGTACAGTCATGCTACAAGTTTAACAAGCGGAAGAAAAAGAGAAGTTAAGAAAATACAATGAGCTAACCAGAAGAGAAGATTACACATGCGCCAGAAATATAAATTTTATTTAAGAAAATACGATGTGCTAGAAAAACAAATTTCATTTCTAAATGCCAAACTGGTGAGAAACAAAATATTCACGAAAATAATATACAAACCTGAAATACCGTAGATTTAAATCGATAAATTATGGTATATTTAAAGTGTTCTTAAATATTAAAATATAATTTAGTTAGATTTATTATTTTGTAAATATTTAACTTGTCATTATATGATTAATAACAATAAAAAGAGATCCAACAATTTCATTTCTGAAAAGTGCAAAATCGGTGGTTAGTTATGTATTTTAGCCCCTTAAACGGACACTCTCTATCCATTTTAAATAATTTATTACTTAGTTGCTATTAGCGGTTTCATTATTCAATTTTAACCCAATTTTATTCCTACAATTTTATTTTATTTTATTTTTATTTTTATTTTTTCCTGAAGATATAGCCCACAATGTTTTTTTAAAAGTCTTTTTTAAGTTTTAATAGTGTGAGGTTGTTTCTCCTCCTCCTCCTCCTCTTTCTTCTTGTTGTTGCAGATTTGGTAGCACAGCCACCGGCCTTGTGTGTAGCATGGATAGCGGCTTCGAGAGGCTTGCGGCATCCGATGGGCTCAACCCGTAAGCGGCGAACTTGTCCGGCATCAGCTGTTGATTGGGCGATGGATTGATGATGCAACTAGCGGCCGATGGTCGTTTTTATATATTTTTATTCACAACAAGTTGTTTTTATGTTGTTTGATAGTTGTTATTGTATTTTTTTATTATTGTTATTCACTATCTCATATATTTGTTATAAAACATAAGAGATTAATAGTTCATTTTAAATTGTATTATCATCATTTACATATATTTGTCATATATAATAGATTTGTCGATCATGCGTGGGAGGTATATAATAGACCTCTTCAATCAAATAAAATAAAAAATAAAAAATAAAAAACAGAAAACAAAAACATAGGATCTTGTGGTTCATTTTAGTAAATCTAAATTTGATATTATTATTTTTTTTTTCTCTTTTGAATTCATTTGAATTCCTAGAATTAATAAATGTTTTTATAATTATGTGACCGACGTTATTCATCTATATTAAATAATTAATTATCGTAGTGTTGAGGCGGTTTGTTTAAAAATTTAAATTCATGTAACTTCCATATTTTTTGGTTTGTTTAAAAATTTAACAGAGGGAAAGTAAGAGAGAGAGAAAAAAAATATACTGAGAGTATTTTTTGGTTTGTTTAAAAATTTAAATTCATGTAACTTCCATATTTTTTAAAAGAAAATTAATATTTTTTTTTCTTATCATTTTTCTTTTGTCTTGCGGTTTTTCATATTTGAAATAAGTTGAGTAGTTTTGAAATTCTATGCTTGGATACAAAACTTATCCAAAAAATCCAAACATTTATAACTCAACTACTTTTTTTAACTCAATTTTAACTCAACCCAACTATCATTAATATTATTAATATAATTAAATAATATCAATTAATCATTCTTACACATCACATCAACCTTAATTCACTATTCATCCACTCACATAATTTTAACTAACCATCATTTTAAATCATCTCTCTCATACTTTTACATCAAATCAAATTTACTTATTTTATTTAAAATATTATTTTAATATACCCACTAACAACTAACAATACCACCTTTTTCAAAATTAACCAAACCAAACCAAAAAAATCCAAACAAATCCAAAAAATTTTATATCCAAAAAAAATTGTGAATTTTTTTTAACAAGAGTTAATTTTGAAAAAAATGGTATAGTTAGTTTTTAGTGGAATTTTGGTTATATATTAAAATAATATTTAAAATAAAATAACTAAAGTTGATCTTATGTAAAAGTAGGAGAGAAATGGTGTTAAATGATAGTTAGTTAAAATTATATGAGAGGATGAATAATAAATTAAACTAGATCTGATGTATAAATAAGAATGATTGGTTGATATTATTTAATTATATTGATAATATTGAGAAGAGTAGAGTTGGATTAAATTTGAGGTAGATTTTGAGTATGAATTGAGTATGAACTTGATTTTTCATGTACAAACACACCCTAGCTCTATGAGGTAGTTAATTATGTATTTCGCCTTAAAATGCTCTGTGCATGATTTGATGAACTAAAATGCTATGAAGGCCGATTGATGTCAGTACCACTACCGTGTGTACTGGCACACCTAACAAGGTGTGTCAGGGCAATTATGCACGCGCGGATTTATCCCCAAAAACCAGAAAAATGAGAAATTGTAGTACACATGCCACATTTCTTTTTTTTTTTTTAATTGAAAATGAGACATATTAGATAAATTAAAATATCATTAATAATCTATATTAAAATAAAAAAATAAAAATAACAAAATTCATAATTTTTCATTCTCTATAAATAGAGACCACATTTGATAGGTTTTTGAACATAATTTTTTTTTTTTCGTAATCAATTTATTATACTGACATAGGATGAACATATTACATAATAAGATGAATATGTTATCAAATAAGATGAACATGTTACGGATTGCAGAATGAAATAATACATGTGTTCATCTTATTTTATAACATGTTTATCTCATTTTGTAACATATTCATCTTATTTTATAACATATTCATCTTATTCTGTAAATATGTAGCATGTTCATCTTACTATGTAACATGTTTATCTTATTATGGATTTGGGTCTTCATCTTCCAATAAGATAAATTAATTGTGAAAAGTGATAAATTAATTGTGTTCTAAAACCTATCAAATGTGGTCTTTATTTGTAGAGAATGAAAAATTATAGATTTGTTATTTTTATTTTTATTTTTTAATATAAAATATGAATGATAATTTAATTTATATAATATGATATATAAAATTCATTATCCAATAGAAATGTGACCCGTGTCCCATGCATTTTTTTTTTAAGAATTGTATTTCACAAATTATTTGTGGATTGATGTTGGGCTAGGCCCAGTAAGAGACAAATCAATTGCCGCACAATTAATTGGTTAAAAGGGATTTATTTATCTTTTTCTGCAAGGAGAAGACTTTTCAGGAACGGGGGACGCACAAGGAAGACAAAAAAACTGGCTGCTATTTCGCAATGTGGAGGAAAATGGGAAATTTTGGCACTTATAGATGAAATCAACAAGTTGAGACGGAAGAGTGGGACTATACCACACGCTAACTAGCTATATTATTTATTTTTCTTTTCTCTTTTAAAACTTACATATTATCACTATCATGAATATGTCTAGGGTATATTTGGTAAATTTAACCCAAAAACTAGTTAATAGTTGATAATTTAATCCACAACTTATAAGTTAATTTGGATCTAGCTAATAGTTGATAATTTAATCCACAACTTATAAGTTAATTTGGATCTAGCTAATAGTTGATAATTTAATCCACAACTTATAAGTTAATTTTGATTTTATAGCAGATAGTTTGACTTATAGCTAAAAATCCAATACATACAATAAAAATATTTAATAAAATTAGTTGATAAGTCAGTTGAATAAAATTTTCAACTATATTTCTTGAAAAATTATATAAAAAAGCTGATGTGATAAATTCAAGATTTATTAAAAAAACCGATTCTACAAAATCAAACTTATTTAAATACATGAAACTTATAGCCTAACCAAATAAATTATTAAACTTGCTTTTCGTGCTTAACAAAGACACTCCTAGTCGCTAAATTTCTACTTTTTAGTTTATCGATTTTCCTTTTACTAGTTAGTTTAAATTAATTTTATTTTTAATTTATTTATTTAGATGATAGTTAAATCAATTTTCAAATCATACTAGTCCAGTTAAAATATAATCCTCATAAATTTGACACTTGATTAATTTGATAACAAACCCTGTTTCTTTTTTTTTTCTCTAACCGATAGATTATCTCATTCTGCAAATAAAAAACATGTTACAGAGTTCAATGTACAATACCACTAAGAAAACCGAGAGCTAGGAGTACCACTTAATTGTGGCCTAGAAAAACAAACTGACCAATATCTAGACAAGAACAAGGCAGTACACACTACCGAAGACCTTATTCTTGTTCAGTTCACAACATAAAAGGACCTAAAATGCTAAAAACAGAATAATAACACTATACTTTCTGAGACTTTAATCCTCCATTGTCCAAGTAATTCAACCAATCTCTCATTGCGGCTTGAACTATGATGTGTGCTGGCCTTCTTTGATGTTCAAAAACCCATAGATTTCGACATTTCCAAAGCCACCAAAGAATGTAGGTGGACAATTGGAGTCGAGCTTCAGCTGTGTCATTTTTATCAATTTGACAGATCTGCCACCACCAAGATTGAAATGATTCTTGTGGCTTTGGTCCATTCCAATTGACTGGGGAGAGTTTCCACACTAGTTGAGCTTGTTGGCAATGAAAAAGAACATGCTCTATTGATTCCTCTGCTTCTCCACAAATTGCACAGGTAGTATCTATTTCCATTCCTCTTCTTCTCAAGTTGATGCACACTGGTAAAGCTCCATTATAACATCTCCAGATAAAGTGTTTGACTTTCCCCAAAATTTTCATTTTCCAGCTTCTTTCTCTAAACTTTAGAGCCAACACTAATGGTGTTACTGTCCTGTGCCTGGTTCATCTGAAGGAATTTTTGAGTGATTAGATGTGAATATGCAGATTTGACTGAGAATATACCTTTCCTGTTCAAATTCCAAATCCACTTATCTGGTTGATTAGGATTAATGGTAGAGATAGAGAGGATTGCATCACTGATTTCAGAAGGAAAGGTATTTCTTACTTTCTGTTCATGCCAATGAAAACCATCTGCAGTTAATAAATCTTTCACCCATTTTATGTTCCTATCAATGCCTGAGAGTAATGGAACTGGCCTACCAGTATGGTTTGGCATCCAGTGTTGATCCCATATTTTTGTGCTTAAACCATTTCCTATTTCCACTTGCATCCAGCTTTCACAATCTTTCAAAACTGAAAGCCAACTGTTCCAAAGCCATGAGGCATTTTGTGTTCTGTGGGCATCAAATAAACAAGAGTTTGGATAATATTTAGACTTTAAAACCCTACTGACCAGAGATTCAGGCTGTGTCACCAATCTCCATATTTGTTTTGCTATGAGGGCTATATTGAACAGGTGAATATCCTGAAATCCGAGGCCACCATGTTTCCTGTTCAGAGTGAGTTTATCCCATGCCACCCAAGAAATTCCTTTCTGCAAGTCATTGCTTTTGGCCCACCAGAATTGATTACATGCTCTGGTTATTTCTTTGCATAATCCTACAGGCAGAACAAAACAAGACATTGCAAATATAGGTAAGGCGATGGTTAATTATTTTAATTAACATAAGGGGAAATAAAACTATTCGACATTAAAATCATGGAAAAGAATATTAAATTTAGGTCAGACCTGAAATTCTGTTTGTACAATTGTCCTCCACATATTTTTAACACATTATTGTTTGGCAGTATAATAAATTAAAAACTTAAACTATCTCTATATAATAGTTATAAAATTAAATCCAAACTCCAATACTATTTCAATTCCCATCCACTTTTTTAAGGCACACTACTATTTGACTTGTGCATTTGTACAGATATAAATAAAGTATTGTGAATTATTTGTATGCATATAATGATTAATGATTTTTCTTGTATTTTTTTGCAGGGAAATTTACAATTAAAGGAGCTGGAATATTTATTTATTTTAAATGCGTTTATCATATTGGATGTAATGTATATTTTGGTATGTATTTTTTTGTGAATTATTTATTATTTATTTAAGAATTTCAAATACGTTTTTTATTTTCCAAAAGAAGTTAGTTTAAATGTAACCACAACAATAACATCTAATCACGTTAAATAGTCAACACATTATATGGTCAGTTGTAAGTAAATCAAAAGTTTAAAATAATTTTTATAACTTTGAAGTGATTAGTGTGTTGATTATCTAATAATTAAATGGGAGGTTAAATAAATAAAAAGCAACGAATTTTGGAGGGAAAAAATTATATTGCCATATAGGTATAATTTAATAAGTTTTATTAAATGCTCGTGAGCCAACAATTATATATATATATATAGATATAGACTAGGCCTTATGAATTATGATGAAATTAATGCTCTACCCAACATAATATAAAAGCCACATCAACTCTCTCCTTGCACAATAATTATCTTTTATTTTTTTTTCTTACACAAACAATGGACGCCAAAGAAATAAATCCAATTGTTCCTAGATGGATTCCCGCTGCCGGCCACGATCATCCCGCCGATTACAACTCGGCCGGCGACAGCAGCTTTGCCTCGTCGGACATCGAGCTGGCGCTTGGTGGGACCCACCCGGGCTTCCCGTTCTCCGTGGGCCCGCCCGATAGGGCCGAATCGGGCTCAAGGAGGCCTGATAAACGTGAAGTCGAAAAGAATGTGGATGTTGTGGGCCCGCTAAGAAATGGCGGGGTTTACTTGACGTGGAAGGATTTGTGGGTGACGGTGCCGGAAAAGGGGGCGGAGGGGCGGCGGCCGATCCTGGCGGCGGCGACGGGGTATGCGGCGGCGGGGGAAGCGCTGGCAATTATGGGGCCTTCCGGAAGTGGGAAGTCTACTCTTCTTGATGCCTTGGCAGGTAATTTATATCTTTAATTAATTAATTGTGCCTCAGGCTTTTTTTTTTTCT
>BKCP01001669.1:1051595-1068591 GCA_008636005.1 Striga asiatica
GAGAGTACTCTACACACTCTTTGTGATTTCTAGATTGAAGATTCATAATTTTTTATTTTTAAAATTGGATTCACTAATGTTGAATCGTGTAAACGATATAATTGAGGACAAAACCCACAAATAACTTCATTTTTTTTTTTCTTTTTTTAAAAATTATTCACATGACCTAGAGCTTGTCTAAATCAAATAGCTGTAGCTGGAACTTTATTGTAGGTAAGAAAATTTTAGATTATGGTGCGCGTGTACCAAGTTTGTACATCTAAATTCTAACAAGACTATGATAAATGTGTAAATAATATTAAATTAAATAAAATTGTGATTTCAGGAAGGTTAGATTCAAGCACGAGACAACAAGGGGATATCCTTATCAATGGCCGCAAGCAAGCACTGGCATTTGGCACATCTGTAAGTAAATCTTTTCTGCAACAATTCAATATACTGTTGTCATTTGCATTTTTTTCTTTCTTTATTTCTTATTTTAGCAATTCGCATTAAATCTTTTCTTCAACAATTCAATATATTGTTGTCATTTGCATTTTTTCTTTCTTTATTTCTTATATTAGCAATTCGCATTATTCATTTAAATTTATGATTTCCCAAATAACTATAAATAAAAGTAGAACTGCAAATCTTGTATGCTATGTAAGAACAATTAAAATCTAAGTAACCGTAAAGAAATTAATTTGTTACCCGTATACAAAAGGTATAGTTGTAAGAGAAAATTATAAGTTAGTTTCACATATATAGTTGCAAATTTAATCCCAAAGTATACAAAAAAGATCTTTTAGTTTCTTTATTTTTAATTGTGATTTGGTCCCAATCCGTGTTTTCAACTCTCTTAAAAGGTTTGTACCAAAAAAAAAAATAATANAAAACTCTCTTAAAGGGAAGATCTATTTCTTGGAAAAGTAGGATTGTCCAAGCAAGATATCCTTAGGGTGGGTTTGGTTGACAAAGAGTTATTGGACTTGTATAATCTTCTTAAATTTATCAAAGGTTATCCATCAAGTTCAATAATCTTCTTAAATTTATCAAAGGTTATCCATCAATTCAATTAGCAGATAGACCTATTTGGTTGATAGTTTATAATTATAACTTTAAGTTGAAATTATTATTTTGCCCTTCGTTTACAATTAAACTTTCAAAATCTTTTCACACTCCAAAATTTAGATGTCTTCCCATGATATTGCAAATTTATAAAATAATTTTAAATTCTTCAACCTATTTATTTATACATTTTCTTAATTTTATTTGTCTCCTCTATTTGAAATTACACTAACAAATTATTAAAAAAAGAGAGAGAGAAAAACAAAATCGGCCAATCCGAAATATGAATTCTAACAATACCAATCATAGATATTTGTGAATATATCTATAGATGTATGTATAAGCCCAACCACCACAAACGTTTTTGCCAGTTGAATTGGTTAATGGCAGAAAAGGGACATAAGGGGAATATGATAAGTCTTACCAAACATCATGGATTCATCGATGTTGTCAACATCACGTAACGTCACAAAGCTCCTAAAAGAGAAACGAAACATTGGAAATGTTCTCTTATACTTGAGGTGTTCGGTTTTTCCATGAATGATGCATGTGTGACAATAGTAGACTTGTAGATGTCAATGTTGTTTTCTACTTGATAGTTTTTAAAAGCGTAAACACAACCCTCCTCAAGTTCATCGATGAATTTGGGTACATTAAACGATCGAGTGATGCCAATTATTCGGTCACATTATAAAAAATTAAAGGTGCAGAGTAAAACAAAATAAAAATAAAAATTGGAGCATCAGAAATTCAACAAATAATTAAAGATAGACTTACCTTAAAATCATGATATTTCGAGCACATTTTTGTAGAAGAAAACTCAGATGTTCTTTGAAACATACGAACAATGCGAAGTATGATCAAATATCTATTTGACCTCTTGATTTGCTTGATGAGATCCCATGGTTTTGTCATTTCTAGTACAAAGCATGAATTACTACTAAATTTTTAGAGATATGAGAAAGCATGCGAAACATCAAAATTAAACGAATTAACAAAAAAACAAGCGAGACACATAAAAAAAGATGACTAAAATGTAGAACTTGGTATCTTACTTGCCCCTCCCCGACAACAACCCCATTTTGTCGAAGCTGTATAGATTGTTTGGAAATCGTTTGATAACTGAGTAATTTTAAATGTCGGGTTGTTCTCTAATGAGGACTACTCGGATCTAGCTTCACTGTTTAGTCGCAAGCACGTAAAGATGAAAATAAAATCCTAGACATTATAATCGCAATTGAGTTGGTTTGAATGAGTTTTAAGCTAAATTAACTACAAAACTAAAAGAAGATTAATTAAAATTTCAATCTCTATCACGGAGTCTCCAACACTTAGCATTAATTCAAGTAAGCTGATGAATAACGCGTTCATGGCATGGTGGTGGTATTTTGCAATTTATTTCTCTGAGGCAAAAAAGAATTGTGGAATTGGACAATACTTAAATGATCACATGACCTGCTGCCCAACATATTAAGTGGCATGCCCTTGCAACTTCTATATAAAAAGATTATTTGATTACAATGTCAGAAAAATGTGACTATTAGCATCATAATTTAATTAAACTTTTAAAATATGTTGTTATATTAGTTACAATTGCGACACTTCATTATGTAGTTACTTTTTTCATGAGTGTTGTTATAATTCTAATTTTGTGACACTTTTAATATTTCGTTTAGTTACACTTTTAAAAAGAGCATAACAACACTTGTGTTGCAAGAAAACTTTTCCTTGTACTTACATTAGGATTTGGTGCAACTCATTTAGAGAACTAATGTCTCTCATTTAAGATAAGTTTAAGAGATTTTTTCAAAAAAAGAAAAAAATGGATATAGACACTAATTTTATTTCACTTGGTAAGTCTTTTTGTTTTGTTGTGTTTTTTAATATTTTCTTAAAACTAAATTTATCAATTACAACATTTTGGATAACAATTCCTGCTACAAATTATGACTTTTAAAAGAATCTTACTTAAACTTAAAAAAAATATTATACAAAAATTAAACTAAATTATGTTACTAAAAAGGACCATAAAAAAGATATTAATAAATATGCAGTAAGTGTTACATAAAAATTAAACGTATTAGTAAAGTGTTATAAAAAAGTGTTACTCAAATACCACAAATTTTATAATATCAAAAGTCTTACAACAATATGATACATAAACCAAAATTTATAACATGCTACAAGAAATGTTTTTAACCCAAATTCATTCATGGTGTAGTGCTTGTAGTGATCGATGATGGAGTTGAGTCAATCATACGTTATTGCAAAAGTTTTACCAAATCTTACTGTAGCAAAATTTAGGTAAAATTTCAAAAATGGTCCACAATATATGTTAATCATTTTTCGAAAAAGGTCCACCAGATAGGGTGTCATCAAGAATGGTCCACTAAGTTGCCATTTTAATTATATTTTGTACAAAAACAACATAGTGTACTAAAAGTGATCGTTTTTAGTTGCCATTTTTAGTAATTTGAATTCATAACTATGTTTTCCCATCATAGGCTTATGTGACTCAAGACGACACGTTAATGACAACCTTAACCGTACGAGAAGCCATCCTCTACTCGGCCCTCCTCCAGCTCCCCGACTCCATGCCGATGCCCGACAAGAAAAAACGAGCAGAGCAGACAATCATGGAGATGGGTCTACAAGAAGCGGTGGACACTAGGATTGGGGGTTGGAATGTAAAAGGATTGAGTGGCGGACAAAAGAGACGGGTTAGCATATGCATAGAGATCCTAACTCGGCCAAAACTGCTATTTTTGGATGAGCCAACAAGTGGTTTGGACAGCGCGGCTTCTTACCACGTCATGAACCGTATAATAAAGCTCGCGAGGCAAGACAAAATGACAGTTGTGGTCTCGATTCATCAGCCAAGTGGGGAGGTTTTCGAGCTTTTTCAAAATTTGTGTCTTTTGTCATCTGGGAAGACAATCTACTTTGGTTCTGCTTCAGCAGCAAATGAGGTGACAAAAGGAAATCTTTATTAACTGAGTTTTCTTTTAATAAATAGGTAAAATTTGCATATTAATACACCGCCTTTCATGTTTTTGTAATTTAATCACCACCTTTGAAATTTTGCAAATTAATACACCACATTTACCATTTTTGTAAATCGATACGATGGTTGTGTTAACAAATATCTAACAAAAATCTGTCATGGCATTAAGCCGCGTCAATGCCATGTCAGATTTCTGTTAACGAAACCGTCATTCATGTATCGATTTGCAAAAATGATAAAAGTGGTGTATTAATTTGCAAAATTTCAAATGTGGTGATTATATTGCAACAGCGTGAAAGGTGGTGTATTAATATACAATTTTGCCTAATAAATATTTGAAAAAAAATATCTAGATACTTATTTTTGGTAATTTTGAAACAGTTTTTTGCTTCAAATGGCTTCCCCTGTCCATCCATGAGGAATCCATCGGATCACTACCTCAGGACTATCAATAAAGACTTTGATGTCGTGAGTTTTTAGTGATACATTAAATCATCTTATTGAAGAACAACTTCTTACTATTGTTGTTATTGAAAATGATGTATGTATAACAATATATTTCTGTACGTAGGATAACGAACGAGAACGGAGTGAAAAGATAAGCGCAACGGAAGCAATTGATTTTCTTGCTAAATCGTACATGTCATCACATGTTTACCAGCAAGTACATGAAAGAGTTAGGAGAATATCCTTAATGGTAACAAAAAATAGATCTTTCATAGAGCAAAGCTGGATTTTTTTTTTTTTTTTTTTTTTTTTNTTATCAATGCAACTATTAATGATAGATTTTATTTTTGTTTAATTTTATTTTAGAGTGGGGAGCCATTGGAGACGAAAGAAAGCCATGCAAAATTTGTCACACAATGCCTTGTTCTGACTTGGAGATCTTTTATAAATATGTATCGCGACTTGGGCTATTATTGGCTTCGACTGGCCATATATATTGCCTTATGTTTGTGCGTGGGAACAATATTTTATGACATCGGCTATAGTTATGGATCCATCCAGGTACCCTTCTTTTTGTGAACAATAAAGTTCAAAGATGAGATAAATGATAAACATTTTTTTTTATATAGATTCTATTTATTGAATTAATTTTAGTTTCAATTTTTTGGCAGGCTAGAGGGTCCATGCTAATGTTTGTTGCTGCATTCTTGACCTTTATGGCAATTGGTGGCTTTCCTTCTTTTGTAGAAGACATGAAGGTAATCTCACATATTTTTTTATTTGTTTTTTTAAATTTCTATATTTTTCTCCTTTTGTGGCCTTTTCCCATGTAAAGCACCTCTAGATTAACATATTATAGATCGGTTCAACCTAACAAGAAAAGAACCTGAATTAGATTTTAAAAACTACATACAAATGCGGCAAAAATTTTGTTTATGTAATTTATTAGCACACCTTTGATAATGTTGTAGATTTTCACACGCGAAAGGTTGAATGGTCACTATGGTGTGGCGGCATTTGTGATTGGAAACACATTGTCTTCCATCCCATACTTGTTACTGATATCCATCATTCCGGGTGCAATAGCTTATTACCTAGTCGGCCTCCAAAAGGGCATCGACCACTTTGTCTACTTTGCCTTGCTCCTATTTTCTTGCATGATGCTGGTCGAGAGCCTAATGATGATCGTGGCTAGTATAGTGCCCGACTTTCTCATGGGAATTATCACGGGTGCTGGAATCCAGGGAGTTATGATGTTGTGCGGAGGATTTTTCCGCCTCCCTGAAGATCTTCCGAAACCCTTCTGGAGGTACCCTATGTACTACATTGCGTTCCACAAGTATGCGAATCAAGGGTTTTACAAGAACGAGTTTGAGGGGTTAGTCTTTGTGGATGGAGTAGGAGGGACACGTAGTGGTGATGAGATATTGAGGAGTGTTTGGCAAGTAGAGATGGGATACTCTAAGTGGATTGATGTTTGTATTATGTTTGGCATGGTGGTTTTGTATAGGCTCATGTTTTTTGGGATCATAAAGAGTGTGGAGAAATTTAAGCCTATTATTAGAGGCTTTCTCTCTAGTTCAAGTAAGCAATTCAACTAGAGTGGATAGAACTAAGAGATTACACTATAAATAGATGCTTGATAAAATAAGTTAGAACTTGGATTATTATAGTGAAAGTGGTGACAAGTAATGCTAGTCTCTCTATGTTTAGGATATTGGTTGATGAATATTTTTTATTGAGCTTGTCAATATACCAAATGGGAATTTTTAAATTTGACGCGATATCTTTATATAAATTGTGGCTATGTTTGGTAAAACTAGCTGATAAGCTAGCTTATAGCTTATTTGTAATTTTTTAGCTTATAACTTATAGTTTATGACTTATAGCTGAAAAGCTAGCTTATATGATAAAAATGTTTGGTAAAATTAGCTAATAAGCTAGCTGAAATAAAAAATTCAACTACCTTATTTGAAAAGCTACCTAAAGTAGTTTATGAGATAAACTCGAACTTTTTAAAAAAACTCGTCCTACCAAATGAGGCTTATTTGGCTTACCAAACACAGCATGTGTTATAGTATAAATAAGAATGTTATGTTGAATCTTTAATGAATAATGACATTTAGGGACAATGAGTGAACATTTAATTTATAATATGATAAATCTCTTGTTAAAAACTAATGACCAATTAGTTGGAACGTAATAGAAACTTTTAAAAATGATTCAAACCGTGTTAAAAAAATTATGAACTCACTAATGAAGATTAAATTAAACGTGTAGTTATTCCATACGACTGTTATAACTTACATAATATAACCAAAGCTGAACACATGACTCGGAGAATATCGAAATGTTTTGAAAATCGAACCAAAATTAATTCGAACTGAAAAATAACTTTGGATCGTTTGACTTACTTTGAACTTAACCAAACTAAAGAAATAATCAGTACAGTACCAGTAAATATTCGTACTTAGAACCGAATTAAACTCTTCCATATAATACCATGTCGAAGAACCAAAATTAAAACACAAACTGTAACATTATATGTGTCTTGGTCATTATATTAACTTTGGTCCTATATAATTTGAATATTTTTAAAATAGTTAATAGCATATAGTAGTAATTATTAAACTTACTAAAATTTCATACTTAATAATACTTGACCTACAATTAATACTTTAATTATTTTTTTAATAAATATTTATATTACATTTGTTGTTTTTTATTATCTTATTTGATTTTATAATTAAAAAGTATGAAAAATTAGAGTTATTTTTTTAAATTATATTATATTTTGTTAAGATTCCAAATAATCATATTTAACTGCAAGAATTTAGTCTTAGCTAAAATTATAATTTGGCAAATTGTATTTTTAGTCCTGCTGATTTAATATTTTACTGTAGTTTTAGTCCTTTAAGGACTGAAATTGAAACAAATACCCAAATTCTCAGATATTCGGTTAGAAATTTAAGTAATATAATTTAAAATTTTGTTGCAATTCAGCATTGTAATTTAAAACTTTGTTGTAATTCAGCATTGTAATTTTAAGTCATGTAATTTTTAATTTAAGTCATGTAATATTAAATTACAAGACCAAAAGACAAAAAGTTAGAATCTTGAGACTAAAATTGCTATGTCATTAAACCAACGAGAATAAATATGCATTTTGCCTTATAATTCATTCCTATATTTTATATTGTTGATTTCAAAATATAATTTTTAAATGTTGCAAATTAAAAGGAACATATCAAAATTTAAATGTAACTAAATTGCCATTCGAAAAAAAGCCTAAAATTTAATTAGAAATCTCCGTAGCTCCAATCAGAACCGTACCGATAGTATTAATCCTGAACTAAACCGAATCGAAAAATACGAGTTTTAGAACTGAACCGTCCTAGTTTTTGGTAGGGTTCTAGAGATTGAATTTTAGTTGATCTCTGAATTTTGGTACGGTCCGAAGATTCAAAAATCTTTGAAACATACCAACTCACTCCCAATTATAATGCCTATGAATAAACGGGTTGGGCCGCACCACACCTGCTAACCTTGCAGTCCCAAAAAAAAAAAATCTCGTTCGTTGAAGCATGCTTCTCTAGATGGGTAGTAGTTTGCAATAAAAAAAAAATGTTGGTGATCGAGCGATCCCAATGACATATGGAGAACATGTTCGTGCTCGAGGGTGCGAGGACTACCAATGCTGGAGCTCGCTCGACTTTTGAGTTTGTAATTTAAGGTGTAACATTTATTTTTGTCAAATTTAATTGCGTTCGAAAAGAATAAGTTTAAGTGAGAGAAGTGTTGTATTTCTTAGATTTTAATCTCTTTCTAGCATATCATATATTTATTTATTTCTTTTAGGATTCACGATTATTCACTTTCTTAGAATTGCAATAAATTTCTTTGGTGGGGAATGTTTCTTGTCTTGTGTTTTACTTTTGGATGGTTGTTGGATAGACGAGAATTAGTTAGAATTGCTTATTGTAATTAAAATTTCGTGACCTTGATCATGAATTATATGCCTAAATAAATTGGTTGTTTGCTAATTTGAATTATTGATTTAATTACCTTGGTGAGGATTTGAAAATTATTTTTATTTCTCGCGTAAGGATTAGTTGAATGCTTGAAAAAAATATGATTATATGTGTGAGGCTTTGACAGTGATTAATGCGGTTTTTATTTTATAGCTCGTTTTTTATCATCTTTTATTTATCCAAAATTATATTCTTATAAGTACCCCGTCTAAATCTTGAACTTTTTCTGATAGCCATTGAACCTTCTTCCAATCTTAAGATATACAACTAACTTCTCAAATTAATAAGATTATTTTATTTCATTATATTGAACCGCGGCTTCGAAGTCTCTCCTACGCACATGTCTAAACCATCTTAATCGTGATTCTCTCATTTTATCCTCTATGGGCACTACCCCAACCTTATTTCTAATACTTTCATTTGTACAACAACATAAAAAATAATCAACAAAAAAAAATGCTCATTTCTCGTCTCATATTAATTTCATCATCAACAAAAAAAAAAATAAAAAATGCTAACATTACAAACATAAACTATAAATAAACATTGAAACATATCTGATCAAAACTATCACCATTCCGCCGTTGCTCACAAGTAGGGCTATCTTCGTATCTCTGTACTCCGCCGTCGACCATTCTCAAGACAAGCCCACATCCTTAGCCACTCGTCTACGAGGTGCTCGACATACCACCTTACCGCCTTTGGACGAGCCAAACGAACCGCTGCCGCTCAAAAGCGGAGACACCACCGCCTAGGATAAACTTCGCCAGATCAAGTTCCCACTGCCTTAGGCTGAAGCCCGACCTCCGCCACTCACGAGCCGAAAGGGACTGCCACACGATCATAGTCATCCGCTTCAGCCGCCCAAGCCAATAAAATTAAAAAAAAAAAAAAAGAGATAAGAATGGAGAAGATTGGAGATGGCGTGAGTCATTGATGTTTTTCAAGTTTTTGGGAAGTTACAAAAGTAAATCCCATTAAATTAGGGCGGTTACCAATTGCATGCAACTACCTTAATAATTATTTTTGAAAAAGGTAAGTTAAAAATTTGAGAAAGTTTTGTATGCATGCAAATATTTATGTAAGATATTCTATGTTTGCAAATAAAAGATTATGTTAATGTTAATATATATGCAGTATTTTATATTTTGATAAGTGCATTGGTAATTTTCTCAAAAATCAAAAGCAGCGGCCCAGATACACACTCACGGATTTTTTGTGCATGGGCCGGCACAACCCATATTTGCATCCACAATCATCAAAGCAAGGGCTATCACTCTCTGCGCTCAAATAGAGAGAGAGATGGAGGATGAAGATCATGAGGTGGAGAGATACCCGACGAGGGGAAACGGAAGCCGACACCTATATGCTGATGTTGGTATTTGTGGCCCAAAGGATATGTTTATTGATGGCCTAAATATTTATCAATTTCTATGCCCAATCTTTGGCCTGAGCCCAGTTTTTTGGTAGCCCACATGATGTAAGTGATCTTGGCCGTTCGATCTTGGCCTGAGTCCATTGATTGGTTCCTTGATGTAAGTGCATGGACTAATACCAATTTAATTTGTAAGTTCCGGTTAAATTGAAGCTTGAAGTAAGTAAAGTCGTAAAAATGCATATTTTGATTGAATTAATTGTTTTCTGTGGTCTCATCTAGAGAGCATAAATATTTGTGTGCTAGTTCCTATGGTTTTTTATTTGGATTTGATCTCTAGGTGTCATTATGATTTATGAGAATCTAAATACAGACAGACCTTGTAGTTAGCCATTAGAAATTATCATAATTTATTTTCTCAATGGTTGTCTTCTTTATTATCACCTTGTAATCATTTTTATCTGTACAAGCTGTCACCAGATGAGCTTTTTGAACTCATTGAAAGTTGCATCAAGTTAGTTGCTTTATGTGGAAAAATCTAGGTGGAGTACATTTAAATTGTGAATTGCTGCCTTTGCTTGTTCTTGTGAAATCAGAGATGTGTGAGACTGTCTGAGAATGAGGTTTCTAGTTGATATTGCACTTAAGAATATGATACAAGGTGATTTTTTGTGAACGTATGTTGATAAAAGATGACAATTTGAGGATATATATAGATACAAGATGATGGAGTGATATAATCTGTGAAGAACCCACATCAATCCTAGCAGAAGCAATGTGTTTTTGCTTAATGTAAATGAAGGAATTGTGGGATAAGACTGCTTACATGCTTAACATAGTGACATGGAAAGTGAGATGCTTGAAGCATGATTTACTCGGAATTTCTGTAATGTCCGAAAGAAATAAATAGAGTTTGACCTTATGTTGTTCACCTTTTGGCACGGTGTATGTACTTTTCCCTTTGTTCTTTACATACCAGACTTACATGAATAAAATTTATTTTGCATGTTGATCCAAATTAATTTATTCTTCTCTTTGGCTCCTGCTAGTGCTGCTGCTTTTCTCAGGCAAGCAAGGAGGAAGTTGATTCACGATCAGTATTTGTTGGAAATGTGAGTACCAAGTGCCAAAATTTATTTAATTAGCCTGAAGTCTGTGGTTGAATATGCTTTGGCTTAAGGTCTTTTTTTTTTTTTTTTTTTTTTACCGAGCACCTTAAAACTTCCGGTTGCTCTCGCTCTTCACTATTTCCTCTCGGCTATCCATATTTAGCTAAGTATATTTANTATATATATATATATATATATATATATATATATATAGGGAGTGGTTCAAATAAAAACTAGTCCTGGTGTGAGAACCGTGAGAACCATATTTGATGCTAGTTTTTATTGTGTATGATGCTATTTTTAATATCACATGGTGCTATCATTTTCACAAATGCTAGTATAAATTGTGTTGCTATTTTTAAGAAAATAAATCAATGTTAAAAATAGTATTAAAACACAATAAATCATAGCACTACTTGCAACTATAAATAGCGGTTCTCACGGTTCTCACGCTAGAACTTGGTTCTCATTTGAACCACATTATATATATATATATATATATATATATATATATTTATATATATATATATATTATATAGACAACTCTTAAAATAAAAACGTGAGATTCCATCATAACTGTCTTGGCCAGGATTAGGTATATATATATATATATGATAATTATCAGCTCAAATCACACACAACTCTCGTACCGCGCAAAAATCTAATTGCAAACCCTTCGCAATCTCCACTTTCTTAATCAATATTGAAATCGATTTTGAGATCTGATTACAAGATAATTTTAGATTTTGATCAATATTACAAGAAAACGCATTAGAAATCTGAAGATTTTGATTTTACAGAGAAAAAAATCAATCGCATCGATCGAAGGATTACTGAGAAAATTCGATTAAATTGGAATGACGAGGGAAGATAATTCAACAGAGATCGAAGCATCTCCAATGGCGATAGTAATGGAAGAAGGTATTTAGAATTTTTTTTACCAGATTTATTAATTGAAATTAAAGTTATTCTGTGTTGATGCATTAGTTGTTGATGAAAAAAGTAATATATATGTAGAATAAAACAGATAATGTTGAAATAATTGTTCATGTTAGTCTGGAATTTTGATTTAGGATATAATCTGCGATTTCTGAAAATCTAACAAGTATGTTCTTCGTTTTTAAAGTGACTTTGCAACATTTTTTCAATAACTATGCAAGATCTGTTTTAAAGAAACTAAGCAACAAAATAAGTATCTATACAGAGTTATATAATTAACTATGCAACATTTTTTCAATAACTATGCAACATACTTACAATAACACTCTGCATCAGTTTCTTCAACAACTATGCAACATAGTAACAATAACTATGCATTGGTTTTTTCAATATGCATCGTTTTAAAGTAACTTTACAACATTTTTTCAATAACTGTGCAACATTGTTACAATGACCATGCAACATTGTTCCAATAACTTTGCAACATTGTTCCAATAACTCTGCATCGGATTTTTCGATAACTATGGAACATAGTAACAATAACTATGCATTGGTTTTTTCAATATGCATCGTTTTAAAGTAACTTTGCAACATTTTTTCAATAATTGTGCAACATTGTTACAATGCTGTGCGACATTGTTACAATAACTTTGCAATATTGTTACAATAAATCTGCATCGATTTTTTTCGATAACTATGCAACATAGTAACAATAACTATGCATTGGTTTTTTCAATATGCATCGTTTTAAAGTAACTTTGCAACATTTTTTATGCTCTCCCCCTTTCTCCTTTCTCTTTTTCTTCTCTCTTTCTTTCTTTTCTCTCTCCTTCTGCTCTCTCTCTCTCTCTTTCTCTTCTCTCTCTTTCTTCTCTCTCTTTCTCCTGTCTCTCCTTCTGCTCTCTCTTTCTCCTCTCTCTCTAATTTCTCTCTTTCTCCTCTCCCTCTTTCTCCTCTCTTTCTTTCATTTCTCTCTCTACCTCTTTATCTTTTTGATTAAAAAATGCAAGAACATAATTAGAAACTATTTCTTCAGTAGATGGATGGTCCTCAGCAACTGGTTCTTAAAACTGCTTTGAAATATTTATAATGTCATCCCAACATCTGTCACTTTCTTTGGACAACCCCAATCCCAATGAGAAAATGGGAACGTCATCCATCTTTTTCTTGAACTCAGCTCTCTTTTCAATTGCATGCTCAATCTTCTTAATTTCTGCAATGATTTCTAGATTATTCCAGAAAGCAACCGTTTCTTCACTATCCTCAAAATCATCATTTGCAGTTCTCTAAGAAGATTGAGAATTCTCAGTATTAGGAGAAATAATGTTCTTCGTGGCTTCATGAATCTTTTTGAAATTACAATCACTTGTCACTTCCTAAGGGCATCTTCAAGCAAGGATATAACCTCAACAACATCATTTGCCAAACAGACAATCTTGCTAAGCAGATTCAACTTATAAGCCTGTTCATACAGAAAATTAGACAGAATGGACAATTATAAGAAATTATTCAAGAAAAATAAACTAAACATGCATCATAAAAAAACTATTTATGCACTTCATATGCACTAAATATGTAGAAAAGATCAACTATATATGTATCATAAAAGAAATATTTAGCACTAGACAAGAAATAATTATGCACTAACATTAAAACTAATTCTGCACCAAAGAATAATTAACTTTGCAACATTTTTTCAATAACTATGCAACATAGTTACAATAACTATGCATCATCTGTTTTAAAGAAAGTGCAACAAAATAAGTATCTATGCAGACTATATAACTAACTATGCAACATACTTACAATAACTATGCACCATCTGTTTTAAAATAAAGTATGCAACAAAATAAGTATTTGTGCAGAGTCATATAACTAACTATGAAACAAAGTTACAATAACTATACAACATAGATAACTATGCAACACCTTTTTTAAAATAAAGTATGCAACAAAATAGTATCTATGCATAGTCATATAACTAACTATGCAACAAAGTTACATTAACTATGCACCATAGAAGAGCTATTTTATGCACTATAGATGAAATAAGCACAAACCTGAACAGAATCATCAGTGAGCTATTTTATGCACTATTGAAAATAAAAAGAAGCTAACCCTTGTGAGTACTATTACAATTGAGGAGTCAGTTTGATAAGGCTGGTGATAAAATCAATTCCCACGATGTTAGCAAGCAGATGTTGATCTGTCTTAATGGTGGTGAAATTTGCTGTTTACATTTTCGTGTTTTGATTGACGCTTTGATTCTTGGAACAATTCAAGGCGGTTACATCAACCTTCTCTATTTCAAGTATGTTTCTCACCCATAAGCTGTGTTTGAGTTGAATTGATGTGAGTATACTATTCAGAATCTAATATTTAAGAGAGTTGAGTGGGAGAAGAAGAAGATCAATTTCAATGGTAGTTGTAATGTATATAAAATAAAGCTGCAAATTACGATATAAAGTCAGTTATGGATATTGGGATACGTAAATTTTTGTAAGAATCTAAACTGACTGTTGGACTTCAAAACGGAACAATCTTACTCACATAAAAAGACTTAAATCAAAATTTAAATTCACGGTTGTGTGAGAACGTAATTGTACCAGCGGGGAAACCATTATCAAACGTAGCAGACATACATGTTTTTCATTCAAATGTCTGGTTTTGCTGAGGTAAATATTTTGTTGGTGAATAATATTTGATTTCGTTATGAAGATTATTTGTCGTCCATATTTTAATAGTTGATGTTTATAACTTTTGAAATGGTAGGATTCTACTTCTAACTCTAGCTCAAAGACAGAGGAAAGATTATTTAAATTCACCAAGTTTTTCAATTAACGAGGCTAAAGTCTTGTTGCATCGAACAAAATTGAAGACAATAGTCCAAATCAATAATAACATGTCATGACCCAGCGGCGTGATATTGGCAAGGCTGGATTTGGGGCATTTGCCCGAATGAATGTAACGCAGATTGAGTCTAAGTTGGTCACTATGTTGATTAAGAATTACGACCGTTTTACCAAGAGTATTAGGGTCGGAGGTATCTCAATTCATTTGTCTTTCCATGTTGTTGAGACATACTTCGGTTTGTCAAGTGCAGAGATGATAGATAAAAAAAAAAAAAAAAAGCAGGAATGTTACCGTTTGTACCAAAAATTGTTTTCTGACGGACAAGGAAAATTCAATGGGTACACCAAACTTGTTGCTATGGTGCAACAATGCAAGACTATCGGGACTGATTTCGTTGTTCCTTATTTGATGCTATTGTTTAACGTGTCCTTTACACGGGTTAAGGATACACCTCTAGATTTTGAATTTCTAGACTATTTGGTTGATTTAAATGAAGTGCAAGAAGATAATTGGGCTAAGATAATACTGAATGTTTACGATATAGGTCAACGACAGTGCAATGCTCTAAAAATTCATACGTCACGAGATGCATTTTATTAATGCAGGTACATTATTATGAATAACCTTCAAATGTTATTGCAATATTTAAAGCTATAATTGAAGTCATACAATCAATTTAGATTCTTACAAAGATTTACGTATCCCAATATCTATAATTGACTTTATATATGTAATTTACAGCTTTATTTTATATCCATTTCAATTACCATTGAAATTAATCTTCTTCGTCTTCTCCCACTCAACTCTCTTAAATATTAGATTCTGAATAGTATACTCACACCAATTCAACTCAGACACAGCTGATGGTTGAGTAACGGACTTGAAATAGAGAAGGTTGATGTAACTTCCTTGAATTGTTCCAACCATCAAAGCGTCAACCAAAACAAGAAAATGTAAACAGAACATTTCACCATCATTAAGACAGATCAACATCTGCTTGCTAACATCGTGGGAATTGATTTTATCACCAGCCTTATCAAACTGACTCCTCCAATTGTAATAGTACTCACAAGCGTCAGACTTCTTTTTCTTTTCAATAGGCTTTATCCCCACAAGGAAAGCCTAGAACCCTCTAAACATCAAGTGCATCAATGTGAATGCATTTTCCAGAACTACAACCTCAGTAGGTCGAGTCTCACGTACTTATTGGGTTTTAGACAATTTCGATCGTGTCAATTGTGAATTGCGCTGTAGTGATGCTCTCGAGAGTTCTCGGCTTTTCTTGTGGGGAAAAATCGATTCTCTCTATCTCCCTCAAATAGGTTTTATTCTATGTATGTATTACTTTTTTCATCAACAACTACTGCATCAACACAGAATAATTTCAATTTCAATGAATCAATGTGGGAAAGAAAAACTCTGAATACCTTCTTCCATTACTGTCGCCATTGGAGATGCTTCGATCTCTGTTGTATTATCTTCCCTCGTCATTGCAGTTTAATCGAATTTTCTCATTAATCCTTCGATCGATGCGATTGATTTTTTTTTTCTTGTAAAATCTTCAGATTTATGGTGTGTTTTCTTGTAATATTGATCGAAATCTAAAATTATCTTGTGACTAGATCTCAAAAGCGATTCAATATTGATTATGAAAGTGGAGATTGAGAAGGGTTTGGGATTCTCTCTGTAGATTTTTGCGTATGTGAGTTGTGTGTGATTTGAGCTGATTATTATCTATATCTATATATATATAATTGCAAGCTAAGCAATTAATTTTATCTAATAAATAAAACCTATTTAATTTTATCTACATGACACTTTCTTAATATAAACTGTTATAATCCATTTTTATTATTATTATTATTACATTAATATACTCTATAATGATTGATGATAAAAATTTACTTGGACTTTTTTTGGATTAATTTAGACAAACGTTACATTTTATATTAATTGAATAATAATTATATTTTTTATTGTGTCATACAATTAAATTCAATAATGGACTAGATCAAAATTGCTCAATTAAATTCTAGTGCTTCTTCTATTAGTGAAGTTTCTAGAAAAAAAAATATATATCAAACGGCGTAATGCACCTTGGGTCGCTACGGAAACAGCCTCCTTGTATAATTACAAGGGTAAGGTCTGCGTACAACTGACCCCCCAGACCCCAACCTGTTGGGAATATACT